>JAJHUR010000992.1:6822-70715 GCA_027495735.1 Lutjanus campechanus
AAAAAAAAAAAAAAAAAAAAAAAAAAAAAAAAAAAAAGTTTAGAAAACTGAAAAGTTCAAGGTAACTTTTTTCACTAAACTTTTGAGTTTATAATCAAACTTTAGCTGGCAAGTTTTGAAAAGAGGTTTTGCTGACCTGACATCTTTTGTTGAGATATTGAATTTTCTTCAATAAACTCATATCTTTGCACTTTAGAAACCCAAGAAGTTCTGTTTTTAAAAAAATTGTTCATAGTGAGCTACTTTATAATTATTTGGGTGCTTGAAAACTTAATGGTTGCAATTCTTGTTAGGTCTTTTTCGTCTTGATATGTCTTTTTTAGTCTTTCATGCAGTTTTGGTCTTGTTTGGTCTTTTATGTAATTTTTTGTCTCGTTTTGTCTTATATATTGTTTTTCATCTTATGTCTGTTTCATCTTCTACATAATTTTTCGTCTTGCCGCGTCTTACTTTGTTTTTGTCATTTACGTAATTTTGGTCTCGTCACATCTTTTACATTATTTTTCATCTTGTTATGTCTTTTATGTCATTTTTCATCTTGCTACATCATTCTCGTCTTGTTATGTCTGTCGTGTGTCATATGGACGGATGTATACACCAAGGAATTGTCTTTTCTATGTGTTATTGTCTCATCCATTTAGGTTGAAATCAGTCTTGATATTGGGAAGGCAGTACGCTTGATAAAAATGAAGAATAATCAATAATTTCACTCAGATGCATTAAAACTAAGGTAACAACTCTGTTTTTGAAAATGTAAGGAATAGAGAGTACAGCTATTTGTGTCAAAATGTAGGGAGTAAAAGTAAAGTAACGTACAGATACCTGAAAAGTACAGTAACAAAGTATTTGAGTATTTGTACTTTGTTACTTCCTACCTCTGAGATTAGTTGATTCCACTAAATTCCTCTGTGATTTTTTTTACAGTGAATTATTCATGCTATATGCTCTCTCTCTCACATTTGATTACCAGCTATGTTATTCCATCTTTCCCCTTCTCTGTATCTCCTCTCTCTCCCTCCTTTTCTCCCCTCTCTCTGTTTCATTCCCCGCAGGAGGAGGCCTCTCCCTGTCCTCCATCTCTCCTTCTCCTCCCTTTCTTTCTTTCTCTTTCACATCTGGTCAGGCAGCTGTGGCTGGCCAGGGTTCAGTGGGGTGGGAAGGTGTGGAGGGAAGAAGAGGAGAAGGGGGAGGAGGAGGAGGAGGAGGAGGAGGGTGGTGTGGTGGTGGTGGTGGTTGAGTTTTGAGGAGGCTATCAATTGCAAAGCCCAGGGCACAGTAAAAGAAAAAAAAAAGATTTGACACAAAACTTGCACTGTGAAAAAAAAGAACCAAATCTCTTCAGTTTCTCTCAGTCTATCTATCACACTGTCTCCCTGTGCACTATTAAACTCTATTAAAGAGAGCAGCAGTGCAGGCAGAAGGGGGGTAAAGGGAGGCTTAGGGAGAAGCAGGGGAAGAAGGGGGGAGAATGGCGAGGGCAAAGATTTCAATATCTGATTTCCACATCTTAAATACATTAATTTATCTTACCCTGGGGCTCTTTTAAACTTGGGAGAAAGGAGAGGAAGGGATGGGAAGAGGAGGAGGAGGAGGGAGAGGAAAAGGGGCGAGGGCACTTATGACATTTTCATTGTGGAATCTCGTTTCTATTGTTTCTGTGGTCAACATATTGCCCAAAGATTCCACATGCCATCATGGCCACACAGGCTCGGAGCTGCTAAACGCTCACAGATGGTGTTACACACTTTGCGCGCATGCAGATGACTTGATTCCTGTCAGGCTTAGGTGCTTTTTTTCTCTGCCTGATGCCAATGTCAGCAGATGATTTACTGCTCACGGGTGCGTCATTGTGTTCCACATTCCAGGATGTGATCTACCTTCATGCCAGCTAGCCCTGTCTATGTCGATCCATCTCCACCCTGAGTGCCAGTTCCTCCGCACTCCAGCTGAAGTTCATGACCCCTCAAGAGTTCACGTTGGGACGAGGGTCCTACAGAGGGAGAGTGAACTCTTTGCCGTGGTCTCACGTGACTCCAAGCATATGGTAAGTCACCCCCGAGAGTGGAAAAAGCTCCACTTTCAGTTGCTCGCAGTTCCTTCCAACTTATTTTATGGCCAGTTTCAGAGCACGAGGAGCCAAACAAACAGAGAGGGGATACATGGTCAGAGTGTGGGGGCAGAAGCACAGACGCAGAAATGGACCTGCAGGATTCAGTGTGGGGGAAGAGAGGATGAGGAGGGGGCAGTAGGGGTGAAGGGCAGTGTTCAAGTGTGTGTGTGTGTGTGTGTGTGTGTGTGTGTGTGTACCTTACTGTACTTTCTTAGATATAACGATTCCAAAAGGGTTCTTCCTGAAGGGCTGAGGTTCAACCTTGAATCATTCTGGAGAAACAATTTTTGAAGAAAGAGTTCTTCAAAGATTGTTGGAATCCTTCATCTTGGTTTCGCCAACGGTTTGAACCATAATATCAAAAGTTTCATGGTAGAACCTCCAGGTGGGTCTGAGATAAAACATTTGGAATGTGAAAAGGTTTTCAGTAGAACTCCCTGGGTGGGTTCTTTTTGTCACTCTTAGAATGTGGAAAGGCTCTGGACTGAACCTCCAGTGAAGGTTCACAACCTCCAGTGAACCTTTCACAGATGGTTTGAGGTATAACCTTTTATGTTGCATTAAAAGATTCTAACAGGAACCAAAAAGGACAAACTGAAGAACCCTTTATGGTTTTAGTTACCATTTTTATTTCTAAAAGTTTAGCTACAGAAGAACCCTTTTTTTGTTCCTGGTAGAACCCTTTATACCTCAGAGAGTTCTATCCTAGAATCCAACGTAAAAGATTATACCTAGAGCCATCTGTGAAAGGTTTCACCTAGAACCCCCTATGAAAGGTCCTACAGAGAACCCTTCTAGGGTGTAATAGTTCTACCCAGAAGCCTCTCTGGGGTTTCTATTCAGAACTGTTCCACCTGGGTGCTAATAAGAACCCACCCAGGGGGTTCTACTGAGAACCTTTTTATATTCCAAGGGTGTTATGTAGAACCAACCAAGTGGGTTCTATCGAGAACCTTATTTTGAGTGTTTTATCGAGAACCCACCAACAATCTCAATCTCAAATCTCAAAGATTCAAGTTTATTTAAAGAACAAAAGTAAATTATCTCAAAACAATAGTTGGTAAAAAAACATTTCAGAACTTTTGGAATACTTTAATTTCGTCTTGCTGAGCCCATTTGCCTTGCTCACTCTAAATGTAGCTTTTGAGAATCACTTTACTGTTCTCACAAACCACATAGAGCACCTTCTGGACGGCACACATCCAAAGAATATAGAGTAAATCACGTGTTGAATAAATGGATCATATTGTGACTGATATCGGCAATGTGTCTTATGTGAATTTTAGTGCTAATTAAACAAGGTAATTCTTTCAAATAATCTAGTTTCAAAGACAGTAACTGTAATAGAATACAGTTACTTAAATTTTGTATTATGTTACTCCTGAACCCTGCAGTGTTATGTGTGCATGCATGTGTGTGTGTGTGTGTGTGTGTGTGTGTGTGTGTGGTGCTGGGGTACTTGGGAAGGTGAACTCATGCTCCTCCCGCTACAGGAAGCCCCTGATTAGTGCTAACGAGAATTGCAGACCATATTAATGCAACCACACACCTCTCCCCCATCTCTCCCTGCCTCCCTCCTTTTCTCTCCCGCTCCTGCCATCTGCACTCTCTACACTCTCTGCCAGACATCATAAACCCACTGCAGAGCCCCGAGACACACACCAGAGCACCGAGGGGGGCCTGCCACGCACTCAGCCGCCCCCTTTTGTGCACATTCAGTCCCACAATAACACGTCTCTCAAACAAACACATGTGTTGGAACATACGTGTACGCGCGCTGGAGAGATCTCACACCATATGACAGATAGTAGAGTTCATTGCGCAAACATTTACACACCTAAACAAACACGGAAAGTACGGTGCAAAGTGAAACATTACACAGGCACAAACATTCACAACTGCACTGAAACACTTCTTTTCTCAGTTTCCAGCAAACTTAATTTGCATAGAAAAGAATCAGAGCTCAGAGATCAAAGATAACGAGAGCTGGAGAGATGGAGGGAGATGGAGGGAGAGAGGAAGGATGGAAAAAAGGTCTGCTGGTGTGTGAGTCTTATTAAATGTTCCTGCAGATGGACAGACAGGGCGTTTTCATATTGAGACATGGATACCCTCTCCTCTATTCTCTTGACTCCCACCCACACATTAACATGTGTTTCACATTCAAAGCGGAGATGTGCAAACCAACGGCCAACCACTCAGTGTGACTGGCAGCCCGCTCACTCACACTCTCCCTCTCTCTGTAGTCATAGAAATGAACTTACAGAACAGTATTACGTGTGTCTGCTTTTTGAGCTCTATGAGAGTGTTTGAATTCTTGATTAAAATGAGATCAGTCTGCTAACGTCTGTTCCAAAACGAGGAAAAGAGGGCCACTGATGTTGTTTTGTTCAGTTCAGTTCAAAGACTTTTATACACTTCAAAGATTTTTATACACTGACCGCATATATGAATCTATACAAATTATTGATTAAATTATTGATCCAACATCAAGACTAGTTTCAACCTAAGTGGACGGGACCACAACAGACCAAGACATAAACTACGTAAAAGACGTTACAAGACGAAAATGACATAACAAGACAAAAACAGCGTAAAATACGTATGACAAAAATTATGTTAAAGATGTCAAACCAAAAATAACACTGTTTTTTTTGGTTTTCATGGGCTGTTGGGCAGCTTTGAAACTATATCTGGGTTTCTAACGAACTGTGAATTCCTACATTATGTTTAAGTAAACAGGGCTCGACCAAGGCCTTTTGGGTTCCAAAGAGAATATGATATCTGTTTTACAACATAACACACACACAAAAATTTGTTCAAAAATACAAAATCCAGGAAGCCCGAGAGTCAAGATGTGTTGGGTTAAACATTAGGGGCAAACAGTGTTGGCCAATTCAATGTCAGATGACGTCGTGTGGTGAGGAAACTGCATGCACCACCTGAGTTTGGGTTGTTTTGAGCATTTATCTATCCTGAAGGCGTAGAGATGGATTCCAATGTCTGTGATCAATCATCCACTAAAGGCTATGTGGTTGCTATTGCTTGGCAAGGCCTTTGTTACTCAACCCATGAAGCCTGACTCAGTGATTAACGTAACGCACATTAGAGCAACAAAACACAGATACCACTTATTGTATCAATTAAATATTAAGAATAATATAGCATATGCTATGACTTTACTTATGGTCCTTATGGGCCACTGAAATTTATTAGTTTATGGCAATATTACAACTGCGTTTTCTCCTACTTTACTATAGAATTGGGGAGGTACTGCATCTGTTACTGTATGTCAGGTACTGTACCTTTGACTTTGGGCCCCCATAGATGGTGCCTGTGGTAGCAAACCGAAAACATCTTGCTACAATACCAAATTATTTGGAACAGTGTCCCTAATATACCCCCCACCCCAGTTTCACTTTTATTTCCTGTAAATTAATTTCTTATAATTCCTACATTTGGTACAATGGTGCCTAAATGAGCTGTTTGTTCCTCCCAAATCATCACATCAAATTCCACAGATTTTGTTAAAGGCCCCACAAAATGTGTTGCCACAATCCCCAACTTTGAAATAGTGCCAACAAAAAAATTATTTGTTATAATTTCAAAATTTGCTGTATCAAAACCAACATGCCCATATCTGAACAGAGCATTTTGGGGCCTCCTGGTGGCTATCGGGCCCTAACCTTGGGAGTCGAAACTGTCTTTGGAAAGAAAAGGGCCAACTCCTCATCTATATGCACATGTATTGTGTGGTATATGTGTGTCTACGTGTAAGCCAGTGGGGGGTCACATTCAGCGGAGAAGCGAGGTCAGAGTGAGCGGATGAGGAGCAGACACACTCACAAACATAAATACACACACACATAAAACAGAGAGTCAGATAAAGGGGAGACGGCGAAAGGAAACACATGGCATTATAAGTGTGTGAGTCAGAGAGGGCAGGTAGAGGGTCGAAGAAAGGGGTAGTGGGCCTGAGACAAAGGCTGGGGATGGAGGGGTCGGCGGATGGGTGGGTGGTTTTCATCGTGGGGTCACTCTCTGTCTAGTTTACCCAGCTGGGGGACCAAGAAACCCAGACAGTCCTGATGTCACCTACTGTACCCTACCCTCCCAACTCCCTTACTTCCTGTCCCCGCTGGAGTGATGTCACAGGCCAGCTGGGGATGTCACGTCCACACCCCCCCATCCCCTCCGTCTGTCCCCTCTCTCAACTCGGCTTCAATCAGTGGCGTCCCACTGTGACCCGGGACAGTCAATGGAGCACGTACCAAACACAGACAGAGAGGCAACCAGGCGAGTTTATTAACATAAATCATTTAAATTATGTAATATAGGCAGAACAATGCTAATAAATACAACAACATAACTAACTGTGTGATCCCGTAACACCACATAATTGGTTTATTGTTGTATGTAATTCACTGGTTTCTACACAGTTTATACGACAGAAAAAGAGGAAATAACCCGAGGAGAGCACTGAGCAAACACTGTAACATGACTCGAGGGATTGCACCGGATCCAGTGACCTCGCCAACCTCTGCTCTGAAAACACCTCAAAGTGAACGAATGATCTAAACCGCTCATGACTTTCTCATTTGATTACGATCGCTCACAATAACAGGTGTAGAGCAAGTGAACCAAGGTGGGAAAGGAAACGTGTCACTCCATTTTGGCTCATAAACCACTGATTTACTTACAAGCCTTGTGTTAATAACTCATATTTCTGGCTGGATTATGAACAGCATTTAATACTGTCTTAAAAGCAGCATCACTACTGGGAGGAAGTTAAGTGACAGATTTATGGCCAAATGTGACCATAAAGAGTTCCTTTAAGCATGTTCAACCTCTTTGGGCAACTCAGACTAATGAAATGGCAGTGAGGTGCAGTTACTGAGAAAAATAAATGACTGCATCTGTCATATCCTACACAACTGTCGTGTTTGTTCTAACTTCATATTGATTGTATGTGACATTTCCTTAGCGTGTATGTGCACCCAGAGCAGAGAGTTATTAGAGCTGACAGGTTTTTCAAGCTCATTTATGTGGAGTGGTGGTGTTTGACCTGTAGTCATTCACTTATGTAACACAACCTTTAAAACAGTGTTTCCCAAACTTTTTTTTTTTTTTTTTTTCCCTGGGCACCCATTTTTTAAAGAATGCCAGACCCAAATCACATTAGCCTTATTAATAAATCTTGGGAAGAGTTCATTCCTGGCCATTTTTAAAATTCATAGTATCTTAACATGTGTTACTGAAAAAATATAAGCATGTTAAATATTTATTAAATGAGAAATAAATGCATTTAAGCTGAGTTAACAGGCCATCTCATTGTTTTTATTTCCTCTCATCAAGAAAACAATATAGGACATTTAAAGTGATACTCCACTCTGCGAGAATAAGCCATTTTGTATGTACTCACCACTATGCCAATGTGATGATAAATGAAGATCTTCAGGACACCAAACAATCCTGGAGTTTTAGGAGGAACAGGGTAGCAGCCTCATCCAGTACAATGGCAGTGAATGGTGGCCACGTAAAACGTTAAAAATAGCACACAAAACAAACACAAAATGTCTCCATCCTGTTTGTGTGGTGTAATCCAAGTGTCCACGAGCCGCGACATTAAAAATTAACCGCAAAAGATGCCATTTTCGCCATGTTTTTAGCAGAAATATCAGCTGTTGCATGTAGCCGGTAGGATGGAAACGTGGCATCGATCTCGCGAGACTTCGTATATATCGTAATTGACGCACGTGCGGAAGTCCCGCGAGATCGACGCCATGTTTACATCCTTCTCCTAAAACTCCAGGATTGTTTGGTGTACTGAAGATCTTCACTTATCATCACATCGGCATAGTCGAGTACATACAAAATGACTTAATCTCACAGAGTGGAGTAACGCTTTAAGCCTACTTCATAAATTAGACAAAATAAGTGTATTAAGGCAGAATAAACAGGCTCTCATTTTTTCCTCTCTTCAGTAAAACAATATACTGTACTTTACAATATTCTACTGCAAATACGTGTAAATCAGAATTACCTCCATAGTATTTTCTTTATTGGTGATCTAGATAAAATGTCCCGTGTCCCACCTGTGGATCATGACCCAGACTCTGGGAATGACTGCTCTTAAAAACTTCAGCTTATGTCCTTTTATATTACTCTTTTAAAGGGGGAGCCAAGTCCATGATTGGGACGCACTTAAAGGCATTTAAAAGCTTGATTACAATTTGTAAAATTTGGATTGGATAACTGCAAGCTGATAAACCAACTCAAACAATTAATGAGGATCAGACGCGGTGTGGGGGTATAACTTTCACTTGGAAAAATGTGTTGAATGCTTGCTGATGATGTTGTTGTATTATTATAATTATTTGTTTGTTTTCTGTCTGTGAGTTTTGGGACCTACTGTTGCCAGTTGGGACTTACTTGTGTTTTGAACGGTTTCTTTTGTTTGATTTGACTGAGTTTTGTATGATAAAAACTGGGACGGAAAGATGGAATCTATATGTTTAATCCACTGTTTATTGATGAAATATTAAAAAAAGGAGGTAGAACTTGATACTGTAAGATTTACTTCCTCCTTCTTTTCAGACATGAATAATTTATTTATGTTGTTTATTGTCAGTTTTCTGTTAATTTTATTGGTTATTTGAGTTTTTTCTCTTACATACATATTTTGTTCTTTTGTAAAATGAAAATGTTTTTTATTTTTTTAATGAAACAAAATGTAAATTTAAATCACTGCAAGTTCTAATTCCCTGGATAATAAACTAATTTCAGGGGTTAAATTATATCAGCCAAGTTCAACCATAGACCATCAGAAATTCTGCCACAATTAATTCATTCAAAACAAGAAGAAAAAGTACTGCTGTGTCAAGAATGAACTTTCGGTCTCAGCATTTTAATAACAAGATGAAAAACAGGTCCTTAAACTCCTCGTAAAAATTTCAATTTCAGCATAAGAAGATTTGATCAAAAACTCCAGAGATGCTAAATGAACCTTGTGGTTAGATTGTTTTGTCAGTTATTGTTTTCAAGGTCGAGTATGAAAATTCAATCTCAGTAAAAAAGAAAAACACAGTTTCAAAAAAAAAAAAGTTTCAAACAACTTTGAGACAGGCTGACATTAACTGGATATTAAATCTCTAAGTGAAGCTAAACACAACAGACCACATTTCTACACAGTTTACCAAATCAATCATTCACATGATAAAATACGTCTTTGAATAAAGGCTGCTCCATATCCACTGGTATGAAGACAATGTAATTTATTCATAAAAAGTCTTGATCAGTTCAATGTGGACAGAAAGTGAGTTAAATCATTTGGTCATGGCTTAAATTATATTTCAAAACTCAGTATGAGACTAAACAACTGTTTTGATGAATGCTCCAAAACATGAGCATAATTGGACACACAAACGATATTATTTTGAATAGGCTGATACTATCACTGTCCTGATATGAGGACAATGTAATTTATTCATAAAAATCAGTTTAATGTGGGCAGAAAGTGAGTTAAATCATTTGGTCAAAGATTAAATTATATTTTCAAACCCAGTATGAGACTAAACGGCTGTTTAGATGAATGCTTGTTCAGAAAATTCCCACTTCTACACAGAAAAAATATTTAGAATAGAATAGAAAAACTAGGATGGTCATTGTTACTCCACTGGTATGATGGCAACGTCATTTATTCATACAAACTCAATTTAATGTGGTTATAAAGTGATTTAAATTATTTAGTCACAGATTAAGTTAATTTTAAGACTCAGCATGAGACTAAATGACTGTTGTGATGAATGCTTATGCAAAAAATTTCCCACTTCTGCACACAAACAATATTATTTTGAATAAAGGCTAATCACTGTCACTCCACTGGTATGACGAAAATATCATTTATTCATAAGATGTCAGTTTAATGTGAGCAGAGAGTGAGTTAAATCATTTGGTCACAGATTGAATGAGATTTTAAGACTCAGTATGAAAAGTTCCCACGTGAAGTAAAACCAAAAGTGAACGCAGGTCAAAGACTTGATTGGATTTGTCGGCCGAATTATTTATTTTGGCATTTTAATGTGGTATAAATGATTGACCAGGACTTTTATTATTAGAGCTTTAATGTGTTCAGGAACAGGCCAATAGAAATGCTTCGGCCTCGTCCACTCCTGCCTCTCAGTCCCTTCAAAAGCCATTCAAAAATACCATCAGAGGGACATCTCCCTCATTCATTCGCTGCTCATTTACAGAGAAACACTGAACACACACACACACACACACACAGAGGGACAGAGGTCCCTGCCCCCCACCCACACACACACACTGTGTTACGTGCAGGCGGACAGGACCCCCCTTGTGGAAACTGAACACCACAATCTTCCTCCCTTTAGGCATCCCCTCTCCCCTGCCCTGAACCCACCCTGTCCCCTGCTGGCCACTGTCCTTAACCAAACACACAACACACAAACGCATGCATGGACACATGCACACACACACACACACACACACACACACACACAGAGTACCCGACTTTCTCACACTAACCCACACACACTATGCAAACACTCTCTGAACTTTAATATCGGATTATGTTTCAGCGATGCACATGCGCGTGCCACATACAGACACACACACACACGCTCTGCTTTGTGCGCCGGTCCTTCTGAAAACACACACATCCTTTCACTTTCTTTGATGGGCGAGGAAATGCTCACACAAACACATAAACAAGACCTCCATCCCAAAACCCATTACATGTGTATGCTTTTCCTCGAGCTTCAGTTGAGTCTTTCAGGACCTGACGCAGCTCGCAGCTCCACCTCCCCTCCTGTCCTCTCCTTCTCTCTCCCGGCTCAGGCCCTACCTGATTGTCTGCTTGTTTTCCCTGGCGGCTTCCAGCTTCCGTTCCCAGGCTGGGAGGTGGGAGGTGGGAGCGCAGCCTACGACACATACTTTCCACCCCTGAAGGCTGAGGGCCAGTGGCGGTTCCTCCTGTCCACAGGCCCTACAGGAAACACTTAAGCCCTGCTGCTGCCCACCAGCTCCAAACTATACTCCTCTGGCTCAGGCCTCGGGTTGAAGGAGGGAAGAGATGGGAGAAGTGCAGGAGGGATGGATGAGAAAAAAATGGCGTACTCAGGCTGTCTGAGTAGCAGGGGCAAAAAAAATATATAAAAAGGGCACCAGCTGCGTATGTAGTGGTGCACCAGCACACTGAAAGTCATAATGCATTGAAAGTGAAACAGTTCCAATCCTCAGCTTAGACTGTTTTAATTGTTTTATTATGTGAATTAAATGAATTTTATACTATGTAGGGCAGCATATATATAATTTCATGTACCTCATTTTTAAGAAACACACATTAATCAACATTTCTTTAAATGTGCCAGTGTTAGTCAACTGGCTAATTTTCAACTGCAGTCCTCTGCAAGATGTTTTAAAAACCCATAAAGTGATTAAATTCAAAGAATGAAGACATCAAGACACCATAAAAACAGCAACAGCAACAAAACAAGCCACGCAGAGACAAAAGACAAAACACAAGCCATGCAAAGCAACAAGAAGCAGCAGAACATCAGCACACAGCCACAACAAACACAATTTTAGCACAAATGGCCATGCAAACAACACACAGCATCAACACACAGTTAAGCAGTGCTGACCACAACCATCTTCTGTTACATACAGGCATACGTAACAGCAATAGACAGTAGACATAGGCACCCTGGAGGCCACTGCACTATGTTTTCTCTATTTCAAGGCACCCTATAGGGCTTTTAATCTCGTTGTCTTGGACACTGGGCCACCCTAGAGTGCACTTTATCATGTTCATGAGGGAGTGCATAAGAGTGAGGAGTGCCAGGATACAGAATGAAAATATGTCCACTCTAATCCAGCTAAATCTGAAAAGTGGAACTTTGTGAAATCAATTCTCCAGAATGTTTACATCTGAAAACAACCTTGCATTTGGGGGACACAAATGTGCAATTACATTGCAATCATGTAGGATACATCACCTGGGAACCATGAATGTCTGTACAGAATTTTATGCCAATCCATAGATAAAATGTTGGGATATTTGACTGGTGGTGATACTATGTTCTCGAACGATCCAATTCTTTTCAATGGCTCTTTGACATATCCAAACTAAGGAAAATGAGTTGTACTCGGTGAGTGATTTCATTATTGGCATCATTGCACATCCCCTTCTCAACATTAAGACCGGTTTCACGTTAAATGGACAGGACAGTAAGACAGAAAAGATGATTGCAACAAGATAAAAATGACGAAAACCAGGTAACAAGATGAAAAAGACAACAAGACAAAAATAATGTGACAAAACGAAAACGACATAAAAGATGTAACGAGATGAAAATGACGTAAGATGAAAAAGTACGGGTCAAGACAAAGCAATGTGAGAAGATTAAAGCTATAGTTGGTAATGTTGGAGAGCTAGCAAGATTTAAAAGTGGCACGTCGTCTAAGCTCCACCACCTGCTCCCCCTCCCGTCAGTGCTCCGTCCAAAACCACGCCCCACGTCGAGTAAAAACGCTCAATGCTCCATGCAGGAAGCACAGATCCTATACGTTAAATAAGCAGTATGTACCGACCACCGGCTTACACCGACAGAGAAGCTAATGTTAGCATTGGGCTAATACGAGCTACAAAAGCAGCTAAGTTGGCGAACGTTACGTATTTCATGAAAATAACAAATCCCCCTGAAGCAAAACAAATAATTACCTGTCCAACAGAAAGACAGCAACCTCTGCATCACTTTTCAGGCCCTTCAGATGCCTCAGTTGTCTCCACCGCTCAAAGGCTGCACCGATGTTGACTGTGGTTTGTCCTCTAGCTTTATCCAGAGCCTTTTTCGTCGCAGCCTTTTTCTGCCTCAGGCTTTCTTTTCTTTGCCTGTTTAGCAGGGCGAGCCGTTACAAGTAACGCTGGAAGTGGTATTTTTGGCTGCATTTTCTCTTATGAACTTATTCTCCTGCTAACTTGGTATTTCTGCTGCAGAGTGTGCTGAATATTTCCGGCAACAGTGAAACGTGATGAGTGCGCATGGGGGGCGGGAGCAGCAGGAGACATGAAGGCATCTGATTGGTTCCTTTCCATTCGGACTGAATGGCAGGGTCAGAGGTCAGAGTTTTTACAGGCCTGCAGATGACACAGAGGTCTGATTCTTTTTGTTCCTTTTTCTGAATACATAATGTATTGACTACTCTCAGGATGGAAGGACCATTTCACCCAGTATAACAAAAAGTGTTTCTGAACAGGAATGAAACATGATGAAAACAACGTAAAAGGCCTAACAAGACAGAAATTATGTAACAAGACAAAAACAAAGTAACAAGACGACAACTGTGTAAAAGACATTGCACAACGTAATAGACAGAGAGGGAGACTTGACTGCAAGTATCAGAACTATCTGTACTTCTACTTGAGCGAAGAATGTGTGTGCTTTTGCCACCTCTGCTGTTTTCAGGCTTCAGAAAATCTCAGACTTGGCCAATCACAGTTCGTTAGGATAGTTGATTGTTGAGTCTCATTCTTAAAAGTATTTGACAACCTGGGAATGAGACGCAACAGTCAACTTTCTCCAGAGTCACTTACTGCATCTTTAAGTAATCAACGAGAGCAGGAAGAGACAGAATGGAGACCTAGCAAAATAACCAGACACTATCTTTCCAGCTACTCATCAGATGTTAGTAATTAATGTGGAGTCTGAGAGGTTCAGTAGGCTGGAGAAGTTCTAACACTGTGAGAAAAAAACGAGTCAAGACGCTGAAGCAAGAGCAGCAGAGACGAAAGATGGGACATCAGTTTCACAGCAAACTATTTTGTGATAGGTCTGCCACTGGAGTAAACAGGTTAATTTCTTCTGTTTTATTTAATGGTGCACCTGCAGGTCTCTATTCTCCACCTTTTCCCACTGGGACTTCTTGCCTCCATGTCGGCTCTTCTCAGAGTCAGCGTGGCCCCTGTGATTAGTACAAATGACTCTCATTATGTGGTAATGCTGTAATTACATGACCCAAAGTGCTGCCCCGCTGCAGCGCACTGCAACTTCTATCACGGTGAGTGACAGCACTTGCACACCCACCAGTCTGTGCAACTTGTTCCTCATTTGTAAAGAGATAATTTCCCCCCCAGTTGTTTGCTTGCCTCTGGGCTTTTTCATGCTGGAGTTTTTATTTTTCTGCACTTGGGGCAGAGCCATTCTGTCACTGTCGAGCGTTTGATGTAGTCAGACATGGAGGTGAACCCAAACAATGACTGCGAGGCTCTCATGTTAGATTAGCTCTGTTTTATATGAACTGAGTGCTATGGTAATCCACCCAGATCACATAATGGTAATTTGGTACCCATTTCCTCGTTCAACAAGCTTTTATGTAGGCCCAGTAATCATCTGCAGAGAACTTGAACTGTACGTTATAGCACTAAAGCTCAAAACCAGCTGCACAGGCCAATAAAAAGACAAGTAAGGATGTGTTATTAGACATTAGGACTTCTCTACCATGCACTGGGTACATGCACGGCACTGAAAAAAGCAGATTTCTCCAAAATCTGACTGCCGGTTTGCCTCAGAGCTTGGATCTGTGTTTTAGTGGTGAGTTTGGAGGAAACGCAGACACTTACTGTTTCTTGCAGACGCTGCTTAAAAGCAAGAGTGGCTTTTGTAAAACATGGGTCAGTAATAACACACTTCAGCGCTGAATGATATCATTTGGCACAGGAACTGAAATTCTGAGTAGCAAATCAACCGAGAAAGCTCCTGGAAACTGCCACTTTATTTTCGTTGCAACCGGGTGATTAACTGCAGATAAATGTAAACCACATATGAATTTGATGGCGAGAGGAAAAATGATTGTCATAAGGTCATGACTATAGCATCAGATAAACGGTTATTACGGTTAGCTAGATAAGATACCACTCGTCACATGACACAGCCCTGCTGATAAAGGAATGACAGAGGTGCAGCACATCATCAGCTGTTCACTTCCGCTTTAACTGATAAAAAACTTGCCCACAGAGTGAATGTGATAAGTGGGCTGGGTGGTAGGATGAGATAAATTACACCATGATACAGATTCATCAACCAGTAGAGATTTTGCTATTACAGTATGCTTCTGCTGAGGAAGCTACGCCTTTGTATCTCTCATTAAAGTGAGAAAAACCTTAATGTTTCAGGTATTTGAGTCATTAAAGATGAGCAAAAACACAGCTGGTTATTAGGTTTGTTGTGTTGACACTTACACCCCATTTACATTGGATCCGCGTGTTATCCGGACAATAAAGGTTCCAAACGAGCCTTTGCATTTACACCTGGTATTTTTAATGTATTCCAGAGAGATTGTTAGAATTAAGTGAAATCAGATCTCTGTCCTCTAGCACAAAACCTGTGTCTAAGTAATTTTAAATCAGCCTCAGACTCCATTAAAAAATCATGGTGATTTTGCGAGTTTGGGGAAACTTTATAAACTTTGCAAAACACTGTCTATGACAAATTCTTTATTATTTGTCCCCTCTTGTAAATTCAGCAAATGTAACACATGAAATTATTCCTTTCTTTGTAAAAAAAAAAAAAAAAAAAAATCTGTGTCGATTTGTCCTGGTTTGTTGTAGTAACAGCGTTTGGGCTACTCTGATAAATTAGATAAATTATATGCCTTGTTAACAGCAGATCAGCTGCACAGATGAGGTGCACACCATTGCCCACACAGTTATTTCTCACTGTGTATTATTCATTTCCTGTTTCACCCATATTGCTTTCAATTTTCATGCAGTTCAGCTGAATAATTTATCTTTTGGTGCTTGCGAGGCACGGAACAGACAAATAATCAGTAATAAGAGGCATGTCTCTTTCAGCCTTCTTACTTGCTCGCTCTCTAAACAGCCTATATTTTATACTAAAAAAAATATTAATGTTATGTTTAGTATGGATGCCAGCATGTTCTACAGAGTGCGTTTACACCTTTTGGAGATCCAAACAAGATGTCAGCCAGACTACCTCCAGAGGTGGTCAGGCAGAACCAACCAAATTCTGATCATAATGAATCCAAACCTTGCATTAATGTGTTTTTCCATATTTGGATAATGTGTCCAGATGTAGATCACATTTTAATACCAGGTGTCAATGGTGTATTAAAGGATGAAAGTAGTAGACACAGATTGGCTTGAGAAATCTTTGACAGGAATAATGAGCAAAGCAACACATGAAGGCTGGAGTCTGCAGCCAAGGTGAAGTTTTATTAACAAATATCATAATGCAGCTGAAGTAAAGCAAACAAACCTTGGGAATTTTCAATAAAAACAAACTAAAAGCTGAAGTAAAACCAACAAGTGAAACCCACAGCCTCACATGGTGCTGCCACTGTGGGAAATGCCACGAAATTTGGTTTCGACCTCAGTTATACCAGGGACACAAACATCAGTCTCGATATTGATCAAGATATGCATCATACAAACATGCATCATAAAAACTCTACTTCTGAATACTGATTCATCTGCCAAGCATTTCTTTTTTTTTCCATTTACTTAAGTAAAAGTAGCAATATAATGTTCTCCATTCATTTAAATTCTTTACTGGGTGGTATGCAGAGACTTGAAAGCTGGGGTTGGCTGTTTATTTTTGGCATCACTGGGCAAAAGTTCCATAATAACCTTAAAGCATGATGTAATTAAAATGGTCTGAGAGAAAACTAGACTTCTGCTCCTACTCTTGTCTCGGTTTGGCCAAAGACAGGTCAGTGAGATAGTTGATTGTTTAGTCTAATTTCCAAAATCAAAAACAATCAACAATCTTTCTCAGAGTTGGTTACTGCACCCTTAATCTATACAAATGCAAAATTAGAGTAACTACACATTGAATAAAGTAGTGGAAAAAAGCATTTCCTTCTGAATTGGAGTGGAAATAAGTACAAGTACATCAAAATTGTACTTAGGCACTTGAGTAAATATACTGAGGTACTTTCCATCAATGCATTCACGCAGCAGCAGAGATGGAAATCAGTGCATGCACTAAGAAGTGATTGAAGATGTAGTGAGAACACCATCTAATTTGAACGTATACTTTTTTGGAGCAAGTATCAGTATTTCAAAACAAGGCTTGGTATCTGTATCTTGATAGTTTGGTATCATCATCAATATGCTGCAGATCTGACCTGGAGATGTTAGATTGAATGGACTCACAGACAGCACCACTTTATGCTGAGATTGTTTCATTTTTCTTATTAAAAAAAATCTGACTGCGTGCCATTGGAATTATTTGAAAGAGTCTATGATGACATAAAAATTTGTCTCATAGAGGCTTTAACCAAGTAGTTTTATTTGCCTAACCATACTGGGTATTGTAAAAACAATTAATGAAAAAAACATTGGCATTGAACATTGAAAAATGTCATCACGGAACATAATCCAGGGTTTCACTGAAATGTCCCATATGAATGTTTAGTCTGGAGAGTGGGGTGCATTCATTCTTTGACACTTGGGGCTCATCCAAAGTGCTGCAGACCATCGAGTCCTGTCTAGCCCTGAACTCTGTAAATTCTCTTGTGTACCCCAACCATCATCCAACAGTGGTTTTAACGTAGAGGGTGACCAAGGACGCAACCCCACGTATCTCCAGGCTGGGATTTAAACATATATGTTCTGGTCTGAGGATTACATTCAGTTAATAAGTTTGACTGTCCCTCTTTTTACTGTGACTGTCTGGTCCTCTCTCTGTCCAGGACATATCATATCTCTTTCCACATCCTGATGTAGTTTACACTCATTTTTTGCTGAGCTTGTGTTTGAGCAGGCCAGACAATTTGAATGCATGTAATTTGAGCTATTTTGAAACATGGACACCAGAAATTAACAATAAGAAAATGACAGTATCTGACACAGTTCTCATGACAGTGAGCATATTTTTACTCAGCTGCCATTTTCATAACATGACATCATTTGTCCTCAAGACGTTAGCCATTAGTCAGCTAAAGGAACTTCTTGTTAACTGACTTTATCACATGATTAACAGGGTAAAATTAGTCTGTATTTTATATTGTATTTTTAGAAAAAAAAACATCTATTAAATATATAGAAAATAACCAGTAATATTTAGAAATGGGTAAAAATATTACAATAATCAGGGTAAAGGTCTGATAAACATAGTAAATTCTACTTGTTTATTCACCCTTTTAAAATTATTTTGAGGAGCTCAGGCTGATCAGAGTAATCAGCGCATTTACATTTCCTGTTTATTTGACTTTCTATTCCTGGAAGCACTTTCTGAGCTGTGCTCACCACAAGAGGACCTAGTTTACTGTAAACTGCAGTATAACTCCGTCTTCTGAACAAACACAACTGTAATGGGTGGAGTCAGACTGCATAAAAGATTAAATTCTGCTTCAATAAAAAAAATTGGTCTATTGGTTTTTCCTGAAAAGGGATAAAAAAAAGAGTACACATGAACAATGTTTTCTTAAATGCAGAAAGAGATTTCTAGGTCGCGGTTTGTAAACACAACATTCAAACTGGCACTTTTCAAACCATGCCGCATTGGCTTGTATTTCCATAATCTATTAAAAGTCACCGACCTGTCCTGAGTCACGCCTGAGATGGACTCTCTCAGTGGGGGAGAGGGCTTAAAGTGAGCCCGACCCGCCTCCAAGTAGGTTGCTGTGATGTCTCGTTGATCCTACCCCTCAAAAAGCTTGTGCTGTAAGACTCAGCTCATGTGTGTGCAGGAGTGGCTTCCGACCGAATCTCCGTGGTTATAAATTTAGTTTCTTTCCTACGTCGCCATTTGCATTTTACTGTTTCATGTTTGCTTTCAGCTGTATAGAGGTTATGTTAAGTCACTGCTGATGAAAATCCGACATTTCCTGATTTGGCTGCTTCACAATAAAAGCTTTTAAATAACAAAATAACATGGTCTGTTACTGTGAAGACTTTATAGGAAATGAAGTGTTTATGCACTGTTTTACAGCAGCTCTACTCCAGCTATACTTCTCTTCAGTGAAAAGACCCTGCTAGCCCTGCTGTAACGGATGTGCAAATCCTTGCCGTGCTCGGCTGTCAAACTTAGTCAAGCCATGTCAACACATGTATGGAAAAGGGTTATGGATACATGCTTACAATCTGGCACCTGGTCGCTACATTTTTATACAGTCATACCCTCACACCCTGTGCGCTGTTATTGGCAGGGGACACACCCACTGTCTAAAGGCTGACGCACAGAGGTGTCCAGAACACAGCAAAATAAGAGAAAATAAGTAAATTGAGAGAGATTACGCATTGTTTTTCTTGGAAAATCCTGCTTAATCTGCCTTTAATAATTTGCACATGATTGTAACAATTCCATATTTTTTGTGCTGCTGACACGTTTGGATGCATTCCTTACACAATAAAACCTTGTTAAAGCATTTCGAAGTGTTGCAATGAAAAGTTAATTTATTCCTACCACATGGGAAGAATGACACATGGCACAGCCAAAAAAGAACCATGTCTGGATGTAGAATCAGGTTGAGGAGCTACTGATTTAAAGCTCAGTCTGGCCTCCTCCCTTTCACTATTATTAGAGGGCGTGAGTGAGTGGACTAATCCTGATTGAATTACATAGTAAACTCACTAACTGGGTATCCAGAGTTAAGACAGTGTCCTCTGTGTACCCTCCACTCAGAGCAGGAAGCTGCCAGCCTTTCTGAGATTAGGCCTGTTTCCTCTCTCCACAGTGCACTCCCAGCGACCTCGCGGCCCTGTGACCCCCTGACCTTCCTCCCACTATGTATGGCATACACACCATCAGCCGAGGAGTGTGCCAGCTGGCGTGACACACACACACACCCTCACCCACACACATGCACAGACACACACAAACCCGCCACTAAATCATTCCTCAGAAAATGACACTTGAGTTCCATTCAAAAACAATGTGGCCTTTCCTGGCACAGGATAGGAATGCTGAAGCGTTCAGCAGACACAACACAGTCACGTATGTCAATACTGTATCCATACACAGCTATACTCCAGTACCTCCCCTTACCCCTCCACACCTCCCCCCTCCCTCTCTAACAAATTGTGGCAGTAATTTTTCCCTCTCGCTGAGTTTTACGAGCCTTAATGTGAAGCACCTGTAGCCACAGAGAGGCCAGACGAGGGCTGTAGGAGTCTCTGTGACCCGACTTCAGCCTAGGAGGACACACACTAAGGTACATTCACGACTTATGTTTCATCGGGCATCTTACCTTTGGTGATGACGCTGAAGCTGAAGCATTTTTATTAATGTGGAGATCAACAGCTGAAGCTGAAGTTAAATTCATTCCACACACAATCCCTGATAAAAACCTTTTTCATTGGTCACAACCAGTGTGTGAAGTCGGTATTTTGTAACTGAGTCTAACCATGATATCAAAGCAGGTCAAAATATCCACTGTTTGACTTTGAGGTTGTATGGGGTAACACAACATTTTTCTGTATTCATCCTTGTGAATAAATGCTTTGCAATTTGAATAATGAATATAGAAAAAGCTTTTAAAAGACATTTTAGTTATATCTCCAAGTTACAAATAAAGATTTTTTCCAGAGAACCAGAAGAATTGTTGTGACATGATGCGAGTGATGTTGCAACAAAGCTATTTGTAAAGTTACATTTCAGAGTTATTCATTCATAACTAATGTAATGTTTTTTAAAAGTCAGCCTTGTTTCTTTGTAATTGGGGGACAGTTTACTTACTTGTAACGCCCAACAGATGACAGATCACCACTAAACCTTGTCCTTTTTGAGGATATTCCCATCGTATCGTGTAAAAGTTGTCGCTTCTTAACCTTATTAATGAGTCTCTCATCCTCCCTGTTGACTGCTTTGACGAGCAAGCACTACAAGCGTGCAACACTTGGCTAAAAAAAAGAACCAGGGTGCGCATTTTGTCATACAAGCAACACATTGCTCAGCCTGGTCGCTGATGCACAGAGCAGAGAAAAACTGAAACAATCTGATGCAGCTCGCTTGCTGGTTGATCCACTTGGGAAGCTAATCATGCTAACAGCAAGGCTCTGTGGGTGGCAAGGTCTGGTGGGTCAGTAAACCACTCTGGTCAGTAAAATGTCTCAACGACTACTAGATGATTTGCCATGGAATTTTGATCAGATAACCACGGAGCCCGGAATCATAATGATGTTGGTCATCATCTGAGTTTTCATCTCTCATCACCAGTGGGTCAAGATTTTCCCTTATTCAGCAATATCTCAACATCTATCAAATGGATCGGCACAAAATTTGGTGCACACATTCATGGCCATTCATGGTTGCACAAACGACACTACTCTCTGACCAGTCAGTGGTCTGTAGTCTTTTCACTCCACTATTTAGCAGCTCAGCTCACATGGGACATAGACTGAGGTGATACTCAAAAAAGTACCTGCTAAAAGGTAGTATCCACAACTTCTGACAACGGAAAACTAAAACAGAGCAAGATGAGATGAGGCATACCATGCAGTGGAAACACGGCAGTTGTTGATGACCTGACTTTTTCTCTATTGCAGTCAGAAGGTTGGTGTTGTTGTTGCAGAGTGAAAAGTCTGAATAACCTGTGGATGGATTACCATGCAGTTTGGCACAGACATTCATGGTCTTTGTGAACTTTGGTGATCCCCCGACTTTCCATCTAGTGCCATCATTAGGTCAAAATTTCAACTGTTACATATTGGTATTTCTGCAAACATTTTAGGATAGAAAGATTATCAAATTGTAAGAAATGCCCAGTTCAACATTCATTTTAGAAAATAATACAAGCTCAGCATCAGTAACCACCCAATGGAACAGAGGAGATAAATAGAGGGAGGAAGTGGTGAAATACTATAACGCTTCCTCTGTGGTAGATGCAGAGTCGGGCAATGAAGAAAACAGGAATATAGAGAAACCAGTGTCTCATCTATATATTTTTACCCCATGCATAACGTCTGACAGGTGTGTAGGATGCTGCATCTAAAAATACCAGTGACTGTATACACCGTGCATCATCTCACAATGACTGTGGACAACCAAGGTCATATTTAACACTCTACAAAGTTCATGGCACTTGCTGTTAAATGGAGGGTGACATTCCTTTCATCTGACAGTGTGTGTCTGTTGGTGTGTGTGTGCAAAAACGTACTCTATTGAGGCCACATGTAACACCCAGGCACTCAGCTTGCTATGAAAACAAGAGGTCATTAGTCAGCGCACCAGGCTATAACCTGCAGTTCTCCGAGGTTTCAGGTCAGCTGCTTTCTATTACCTCCGAGGGTTGACTCTACGCGGCCTGTTAATCCCGCCCGAGTCATCAAGTTTGGATACAAACACTGATGCTATTGATGGCCTTTTTGCTCTGAGTCACTCAAGAGAAAACCCTCAGACGAGCGGTTGTGTACATGTGCGTCTGAACACCAGCTAACCCTTTGACCCGGTCACTGCTGCGGTATCCACATCCATAAAAACGACTTAAATCTCTCACTGTAAAATAATGGCACACGCTGCTATTATTTTTAGTCAACCATGCACTAGGCTTATGTGTGTGGTTTCTGGACACATCTCCTTTAATTATCAGTAAGGAGCCATAAGCAAAGTGAGCACAAACTCCTATTTAATTTGGCTAATTAAAGCAGGACTGTCAATTGACTCGATTGCAGCAAGGCTATAATTGTCATATGAAGCCTGTCACCACAGTTGCACCGCAGACGATACACAAAACAGGCACTGACTTTGAGTATAACGTTGAGTCTGCTGCAAAGGATACAGAGGTGTGTGTGTGTGCATGTTCTGTGTGCTGTTTTTTTAAATGCTGCTTGCTCAGAATACTTTTTTTATTTAAATCACAGTTTTTTTTATTTGGAAATGCCACCAGTTTTCCTGTATGAGTAAAACTCACCGATATAAATACATCAGACTGCACCAGCCTGTTGGCCACGAATGTCCTCAAAAATGAAGAAAAACAGCGAGAAAGGGCCAGAGACCAAAGGGAATAAAATAAAAAGGATTTGATATTCTATAGATAACACTGACATTACCAACACAAATGAAACCTACCATGCATATATTTTAGAGGGATGTTGGGTAGCAACAGGTCTTCAGTTCATAGTCTTTACTCATGCACCTAATCCTTTTTACATTTGAACATTTTTGTATTGATGACATTGGAATCAGTGATGATGAAACGTAGATTGAAGAGGAAGAATAAATAATAGCAGCAGGGTGATTTACAAGCATGCCATGTTTCCCCTTGGCAAGGCAAGACAAGACTACTGAAAAAGAGTCTACTAATGCCCTCACCTGTCTGAGCCTCACCTCTTTTCAGGTATGAAAGTTTGGTTGTACACGGTGAAATAAGTTATTTACTTGACAACATGCTGAAGCTAGTTAGCCTTTTCAAATGCTAACTGCAGCTTCAGACAGGAGATAGACTCCAACAGCCAATGTTGTGGGTGAAATGTTATGTTGGCAAGTTTGCTGTACTGAAAATATTGTATTAACTTAGCATGTCAAGTGTTTTTCAAATAAAATTATATATGTATGGGTTGTTTAATGTTAAAAAATGACAGTGAATAAATGCTGTAAAAGGCAACTGAATGAATGTGCTCACGTTTGGACTCGTTAATCTGTGGCTTTCATGTTGCAGTCATTACAAACATCTGAATTAAGTCTGTGTATGTGATTCCATGACTCAGAATGCTCCTCATTTTGGTGCTTTTACACATGCAATGGCGATTTCTCCACTGACGTGTAGCCTGCCTTTTATTTACTCATACTAACACCTTCCCTTTCTTGCGTTATTTTTCCTTCACTGCTACAACGTACTCCGTTTCACTTGTGCATGTTCACACAACTACTCATTTTTCACACACCTGCTCTCAACCTTTGGTCTGTGGTTTCTTTGGCCCTCAGTAGCTGAGGTCGCAGGCCTCGGATGGTGTTAATCAAAGACTTATTTTGATCCAGGTCCAGTTTACTGAGTGAGGAACAAGTTCAGTCAGTGAAGATATGACTGCAGGGCTGCACAGCTTATTTGAAATGGAAATGAGCGCTGCTTCTTCCTCTCCTAGCTGCCACCAGAACTCACGATGGTAATTCCCCTCCTAATTTATCAGTATGAATCAATTCCAAATGAATAGATTATTTCTTTTTTTATGCGGAAGGATGCCATCTGTAATGGATCAGAGGCTTGTGAGGAGCTGTAGAGAGAGTGTTACAGTGAGGTTTGAGTGTAAACCTGGGCTCAGTAGAAACACTTAAAGCCTTTGATAAACATTCTTATCTAGAGGTGAGATGATGAAATATGATCTGCTCAGACAGAGCAGAGAGCCAAAGCCCAAGGGGTGTGTGTATGTGTGCGTGTGTGAGTGTATATGTGTGTCTATTAGTTTAAAGGCGGTTGTCCCCACATTGCCTCTCCTTCTCTTCATCTGCAGCGCTGAGGGCCTGTTTTTATCAGCTCCATCTCCACAGCTGACAGTAATGTGTGCCCACCCATGTAGTCAACTCTCTCTGTGTTGGTGTGTGTCTGTGCATTTATGTGTGTGTGTGTGTGTGCCAGCCAGCAGGCCAGGGCGATGCTCAAACTATTTTGGCTGATTTATAGAGCCTCCTCAGGCTTTGGAGAGATCCCCTTTATGACTAAAGACAGCGAGGGGTCTTTGCAGGGACAGCCAAGCTTCATGACTACACTGGTGCCAACTCAAGAACACACACACATGCAAAGGTATGTGTGCTATGTAGACACAAAAACCCCCCACATAATAAAAGATCAATTTATATATGTAAACACACCAATAAAGAAAACACATCTACTCTCTGAACAGACAATGAATAGATAAGTAGAATCCGACTTTTTTCACAATGGAACATTTTATCCTTTTGGCGCTCAAAACCGCACGCACTCAACCACAAATTCTGGCTGCCTTAACTGTGGTTATGCTACTCAGTTTTTATATGAAAAACCTTGTCTAATTTCTATTTCTGAAAGTGCACTCACTGTGGGGTGCAGACCAATGTGAGCATGAGCATAATCACTCCAAGTCCATTAAAATCAAATTGATGAACAGGTGGTGGAAAATATTTGAATTTTACTGTCTTCTGATATTGTCATACACACATAACACAACTCCTCATACTTAAATAGAAAAATAAGCCTTTTATCCTTCCAAAAATAAGACAAACATGTTTTGACACCAGAAAAAAAAATCTTGTTTTGTTTTGTCCGCATGGTATAGTCAGTGAAACAACACTTTTCATCTTAATATTAAGTTTCTCCAAAACCAAAAGTGCTGGTTAATGTTAGCAGAAAAAATGCTTTCAGGGTAAGAAATGGTGAAGTCAGATGCTTTGTTTGCCCAACTATCCACCAGAATTTTGTGTCTAACACTCTGTAAACACTAGCCACATTCAGTAGCATTTTTCTCTCATTTGTCTCATGTGGTGATGACCTTGCTGAACTACCGTGGCTCACACGTGTTTGGTGTCCACACAGACAGGGTTGCTAGTGCAGTGCTGCTCATGCCAGCTCTCTTTCTATATTGAGTTTTCAGGAGAGTTTTGAAGAGAAAAAGTTACCAGAATGCAGTGTGATTTTTTCCCCCTCTTTCAGAGAGCCAGAGAGAGAGAAAGGGTGGTAGGAAGTGAAGCAGAGGTAAAGAGGAAAGAGAAAAGATACAAAGAAATATATAATGGGCACCAGAAAAAGACTGCCCTTCACCTAATTTTTTCATGTCTGTGACATATTCTACAGATAAAGACATTGAAACTGTAGTGAAAGGTGTCATATTGCTGGTATGATGTCGATATAAATATTACCACATCATTTACTCTGTCAATTTTTGCTGAGAAATGTGCGAGTCATGTGGAAAAAATAGGCAAGACACTGAATTTATAGATGAAGAGTCACTGTAGCCGTGCGGGAAGCAGGTGGTGTGAAACAGCACGGCTCATACGGGCTGTGTGGCTGCTCTAACCTAACTCTAATATCAGCTGAAATTAAATCAAGAGGTTCTGCAGTGCGGTTCTGGCAGTAGTTCAGCCTGTGGGGAAACAGGGTGGTGGGTTCAAGTACAGTGCTGTCTGTGGACTTTTAGCGGGAGAGGTGTCCCCTCTTGGACAGTGCTGAGGCACCGAACCTCTAACTGCTCAAGGCGCTGAAACATCTCTCCACTGATAGGCCCTGTATAGGCCCTGTTTCTGTATATGTGTGTACATAACAACAGACAAACATGTAATTTCTGCAAGAGAGTGAGTAAAGTATGTCCTCTTTTCCCTTTAAATAGACAAAACACAAGCACATTAAGGAAAAAAAATCTTTACCAATCCAATAACACATTTAGAAAAAACACAACCATTGAGAAAACACAACCAAATCCAGAAATGCTGCAAGTAGCCCAAATGACAGTTGCACAGTTGACAGCAGAAGCTGTTTCCAGGGGACACTAAAGAGTGATGCATGCCTGGAGGGAGGCGCTGTTTAAAACACCAGTGAGACAAATAAAAGATGATCCCAAAATTAAAAAAAGACTGCACCATGGTTTGTAATACTCAGACAGGATCTCATGACAGCAATACATGCATACATATACAGTAAACAGTAGAAATACACCACTTATACCACAAGGTAATCACCAGCAGTGTGTGCTTGTATGAAGTTGAACTTTTTTGTCAGATGACCCTGCGTCTCACTAGCATGTTGTAGTCAGAAAAATACAACAAGGGCACCTTTAATTGCAAAAATTGGTAGGTGACAGAAACAGGAAACAAGGGGGTAGAGAGAGAAGTGTGACATATAAAAAAGCCCCCCGGCCAGAATAGAAACAAGGATGTTGTGGTTAATAAACGTCTCACCAATGGTCCACTCGGATGCCCTGAGTTGAGATGATCTTAAGATAGAGTGAGTTTTCATACTCACAGTTAATACTGTCACCAGTGCAAAAGGTTACTTATCAGGAAAATGGGAACATGTTGTGTTGAAGCTGGTCTGGCACTCTCAAATATGTCTTTATATTGTTGTCTGACATTGTTTAGATGAAGCAGATCGTGAGCCTGGCCTGCGGGGCAGCTCATGTTTCAGTTGGCTGTTCATGGCCAGTTGAATTTTTCATCTATCAGTGATTCTTATCAGAGCTGAAAATTGGGCCATTTGCGTCCCACCCAGGCGTTTAGCCAGTTACCACTGGGGACCAGCATGATTCACAAACAGGAGGCTTTTTGCTATAGAAATTCTTCCTTGGAGATAATCTGCCTCCTGAGGCCACCAGCTCCCCTTATGTGGTGTTTTACTGGAGCCACGTCGTTGGTTCTTGAGAAGGGAAGTTTACCCAGCCAGATATGAGAGCACCATGACCAGGACACCGGGGTGACGAGAGGCCGGCTGAGGGCTGGAGGGAGGTAAGAAGAGGAGGAGGAGGAGGAGGGGGGTGTTTGAAGTGGAAAGAGATCCTAGAAGCATTTTATAGCTTTTTCTTATGCCCTTCTGCAAGGGAGAAAGCAAAGGGGTGTCGTTTTTTTTCAAACACATAAAGTTTGAGATTTTGATGATTTATAGAGAAAGGAAGAGAGAGGGAGAGAAGGAGAGAGGGAAGAGAGGGAGGGGGTGGTGGCAGGGGGGTTTAAACATGATGCAAACCATTTGGAGTGGGGAGCGGAGGTTGCCAGCACAGCCTGCTCTGTTTAAACTGGAGAGGAAGTGACCGTATATACAGCATGCCAGCAAACTCCCTCTCCCTCACTGTCTTTCTCTATCTCTTCTTTTTCTTCTCTCTCACACACACACACACACACACACACACACACACACACACACACACACACACACACACACAAATCTGAGTTTCAGAAGCTCAAGAGAGAGTGTGCACACATGTCAGTACACACTCACATCCACAGAGGTCAAATGATGGCCATTGGTTAGAGAGTGTGTTTGTTATTGTAATATTATGTTTCTTTACATCACCGTCACCAGGCCCATCACCGTTATTATCATTATTACTATTATTACAATCTGGAAGGCTGGGGGGTACAAGGGAGAGTGAGAATAAAGGAGCGCCGGGGGGAGAAAAGAGCCAAGAAAAGAGAGACTGAAAAATGAAAAGACAGAGCAAAAAGGGAGGAGAAGAGGTCAGCGTTTTCCCTCAACAGCCGTCCATGACTTAATCTTATTCCGCTCTATTGAGACCTTCCCAGGAATGAGGATTTGTTGTAAGAAGCGAGGGACGCAAGGAAGGAGAGAAAAAGATGAACAGTGAGAAGGAGATGATGGAGAGGAAGGTGATGAGGAGGTGAAGGAGAAAGAAGGAATTAGAGTATGATGTATGGGGAGCTTGTTGGAGTTTGCCCAAACTCACCTTAAAGGATAATTCTGGTTTGCTACAACTTGTGTCATCGCAGTTTTGATCATAATTCCTGTTGGTATTAATAACATTGCGCTCGCCAAGTTAGAGGATGAGGTTGGCGATATTCTATATTTTTGTTAGTGTCAACAAATCCCATGAAAAGACCAAAATCAACAGTGCATTGGTTCCGTTTCTCAATACGTACCGACTTCCCCAGCCTGCTCGTGGCTCTCAGCCCCGGGTCCATTCTTTCCGACTGGAGGCATAAAACTTTTAACAGTTCACAAAAATACAGTGTCAGATTGTAGCGGACTGTTCTCAGCTGCAGATTTAGTGCGCTAGCTAGTATTTATGGCAGCAGGACCGTATCAACTCAAATTAAGCTACAGTGCCAATGTACAGCCTGTTGAAGAGAAGGAACATGTTGTCCAGAGCAGAATATTGAACATCAAACTTCATCTCTTTACTCGTCTAGAGCTGTCTCCAGCGGTAGAAAACGGCAATTTTAACTCTTGTTTTGCTTTCTATCACCTCTTTCTTTACTGCTGAACATGGTTTCTTCTCCTCTCATGGTGAACTGAGGGTAGACTACGCCACTCACTATCACCTCTGGAGGTACAAAGTGGTATAACGAGTCAGGACAGTCCGGGGCTAGATATCTCTGCAACACAACGCATAGACGTCTTTAACATAACGTCAAAACTGTTATTTCTTCACATTCTGTTGATACACTTTGAATGTTTTAAAGTGAAATTCTTACATATAGCTCCTTTAATTGCTGAGATCTGGAAACCTGACGTTGTTCAAAAGAACTCTGACAGGGCAAAAAGACAAGGATACACTTTTTAAACAAACCTTCACATTAGCAAAAGTTATTTGGAAAGAAAAACTAACTAAGCTAAATTATTACTCAAAGTTCAGCCTTCCCTGTGCAATTTGACCTACTGTACTCTACATGAACTATTTTCATGTGCGAGGAGGGATGATTGCTGACATTTCAGGTGCACTTACTTTCCATTTTGCCTCCAAAAAAAGTTTAAAAAAAATAAAAAATCTGACTTAACTGTTGACTTGTTTACAACCTGTCCGATCTTCCAACCTCATAAATTTCTATCTAGCCTGCTTCCAGATCGTTGATTTGCCGCCCACATCCCAGATGCCTTGTCAAGCTGCAGACACTGAGCAAGGCAGGAAATCAGACACAGGAATGGCACAGAGAATCCAGTCAGTTTTCAAAATAAAAGACTCTCTGCAGATGTGCTTCTGAAACGCTCCTGGTGGGGCATGAGACAGAAGAGGCGCAATGTGCCCGCTGGAATCAACAACAATAGTAACAACTCTTAAATCGACATATTCTTTGAGAATTACGTTAACCACTCTTTGACACCACGACAACAGCCACCGAATCAACTGAAAATGACTGACTAAAATGAACACCATGGTGAAACAAAACGGCAAATCAATCAGATTATTAGGTCCGTTCCTTTCCCCTGTGGGGGTTATATTAGCGGTGCTGCCATGTCCACAGATCCTGGCAATACAGAAATAACAATAACATGATGAAAAAATAAGGCCCAAGTTCTAATAAATTGCAGTCATCCTTTAAGTAAATGTGTCTGCTTCCCTCATGTGCATTTGCATTGCATTGTTTCAACCATCTGTACTGTAATGGTTCTCAATGAAGCGTGAATCAAACCAAAATAGAACTAATATTCCCGACACTCTTTTGGGGGTTTTTACAGAGCAGACACAGAGAGGCCACCTATTTCTGTGGTGTCTGCCTCTGCTGTGGTGAGCCGGTCTAGACCTCACTAAACCGGAGCACTGTGGTCTGGTGATGTCATCCCAAAGAAAACACTGTACAACTAATTGGTTTATGATCACCTCCAAATTGGCTCCCAGTGGACTTTATCAAACTGAGGGGCTAACATGAGTGGAAAGGTTACTTGGCAGTTCAGAGGTTTGACAAGCTGCCCTGCTCTTCCATTTTTAGTTCAGAGGGAAAAGAAAACCAAGCACTAATATACCAAGTGCTCATTTTTACTGGTGCTGTTCTGCATTTCCAAATGAATTCTTATAAAGAGGCTCATAAAATTAAACCCAATAAATGGAAGTGGGCATGTAATCCCAAAGTATGCTAACTAAAATAATAGCAAAGTAAAAGGAATATTCAACCATGGGCCCATGCATTTGGAATCCTTTTACCAATGTCAATTTTAGGACTTGAGACTTGCTTGACTAACCTGGATAAAGGACTCGATTTGACTTTGACTTGGTATTCATGATTTGAGACTACACTTTGATTTGAGAGAAAAAGACTCAAAATAAATATTGGCATTTTAAAGAGAAGTCACATTCACTTAAGAGCTCTTTAGAGATATTGGACTATAGACAATAACGGTCTCACAGCTTTGTGTTATATGGTATTAGACAGTTATCATTATTATTATCACTTACAGTGATCCTTGCAGGAATGAAAACAAAAGGGGTTTTTTTGTTTATCAAACACTTCATTATAATTTCACATAATTTCTTTTTAATAACACTAATACTGTAAAATTCAATAGCACAGCTAAGAAAATGTACATGGTATATGATAACCATCGATTTTCATACCATGGCATACCACTGCAACCCTGATCATTTCAGAGCCCCATTGTTATTCGTTGAGGAGGCCACAAAATTCAAATACCAGTAAGACTTATAAGGTGCAAGCAGTTTTCTTTAATGTTGAAAATAAAACCCACCTTCTTATGTGCACTCTTATGTCTTTTAACTGGTTTAAATGTGGATTTAAATGTGGGAACTGGGATAGATCATCAGAGTTTTGTATGACTTGACTTGTGACTTGCTTGACTTCTAGCAGGAACTTGACGTGACTGGCTGGTGAGAAGAAAAGAAGTAAAATATTTTCGTACTGTACTTAAGTATAGTTTTCGTGTATCTGTACTTTATTTGAGTATTCCTGTTTCTGACAACTTTTTACATTTTCCCCCTACATTTTAACAGAAATATCTGTACTTTCTATTCCTTACATTTTAAAAAAGGCTTGTTACTTTAGTTTTAATTTGAGGAGAATTATTGATTCTTTTTATTTTGCATCATTGCACCACCTTCCCAACATCAAGACTGAGTTTGACCTAAATGGATGGGACAATAACACATTAAAAAGACAATTCCTCAGTGTATCCATCAGTGCATGGACAACAGACATAACAAGACCAAAACAATGTAAAAAGATGTCACACGAAGAAAACAAAGAAAAAGACATAATGAAAAGAACACGAAAACAGCATGGAAGATGTAACAACACAAAAACTAGATAACTACACATAACAAGACAAAGATGATATAGCAAGACGAAAATTATGTACAAGACAAAAAAAGACATAACAAGTTAAAAGTTCCATAAAACACATAAAAAATGATATGGTTTAACAAGACAAAAACATAGTAACAAGACTTAACAAGACAAAAATTATGTAATAAGACGTAAAAAGACGTAACAAAATGAAAACAACATAAAAGACATAACAGCGTGAAAATGACACATCAAGATGAAACAAAATATATAACAAGATGAAAATGAGGTCATAAGACGTAACAAGACGAAAAGACAAAACAACAATAACAAGACATAAAAAAACGAAAACAATGTAGAAAATGTAACAAGATGAAAGCGACATAGTGACATCTGTCAAGGAGAAACAAGGAGGTTCAATTAGCTTTGCACAGAAAGAACTTTTAGAAGTCTATTTTTAATTTTATACTCAAGTACATTTTAGAGCCTGTACTTTATCACTTTTACTGAAGTAAAGAAGTTGAATCAGTACTCCTACTTTTACCTTGAGTCTTTTTTTTTACACAAGTATCTTTACTCCTACATGAGTATGGAAAGTGTATATTTTTGTCACCTCGGCTTGATTCTCACCACTGACACTTGGGACTTGCTTTAGACTTCAAGATTAAAACTTGTGACTCGAACATGTATGAATTATTCCAACCTCTGCAGACTGATGCTGAACATAGCAAAGTGCTTCTTAAAGAGAGCAGACTCATTCATGATTCAGGACTTTATTGCCTTTTCAACGTGGTTGCTAGGAATTTGCTTTATTGAGCTAAAATAAAGCAAAACAAAAACCTCAAGACATCCCGTAACCACACTGGAGACATAAAACAAGTGGTAAAACAACATAAAATTACTATTATAATAATGTATTGCTGTTCTCTCTGTCCTTATGTGGAGGTAACATTTAATTACCACCAAGTACATTCTTGCACTCTACACGAGGATGCACAACACAAGCTGTAAATGCTTCAGAGTATGCAAACACACGCCCACACGTGTGTGTGCCTGTGCGTTTGAGTGTGTCCATGTGCGTGTGTGTGCCGTTGTGTTGCTGGTGGCTCGGCTTCAGGATTGTGTCGAGGCCGTCTGTAATAAATGTGCCCGGGCGAGTGGGCCCAAAAAGATATATCACAAACAGGAGGGGAGGCAGAGTGCACAGGGGAAGGAAGAGGATGGAGCAAGTGGGGGCGAGAAGGGAGCGGAGTGGGAAAAGAAATGAAGAAGAAGGGAAAGGAGATGGGGGAGAAAGAAAGGGGAGGATCGATTGGTGAGGAAAAAGAGAAAGGGGGGGCAGGGGGCTGCTTTCTCCTGGGTCCTGCTATGTTTCCCATTATGTAAGCCCTGGTCACCGGCAGCATGCCAGCAGGCAAAATAAAAGAGTCTCTCTGGCTTGGCACGGCTCGTATTTTCCTATCCTCGGCACGGGGTCAGGGAGGGGTCAGGCAGCTGGATGGGGCGCTGGGGGGATTGTGGGGTCTGGGCTGGCCTCCAAAACCCAAAAGGCCCAGGGTTCAAGTACCAGCTGAAAGCAATCAGGGGGAAATCTGGGAGTGCCACAGCTGCTCGCAGCAGCGTTGTTCTGTGGCTCAACTTCTCTCTCCTTCTTTCTCTGACTCGCTCTTGTCCCACTTTTCCCTTCTCCGTTGCCTGTTCTATCCCCCCTCCCCTCACTTTTTTTGACACACACACACACACACACAGAAAACTGCATACTTTAAACATGAAGCCAGAAGTTCATGTATGCTGGTATGTGTGTGTGTGTGCATGTGTGTGGGCGCACGCAGAGGGGCTGTGTTTGTGTGTATGCTGATGTGTTTGCATGTGTATTTGCGAGTGTGAGCGTGTGTTAGGGGTTCACTGAAAAGACAAAAGGCATAAAAACAATCGTAGCGGTCCAGTCTGCTTAGACCACAGCGAATCCTACACTGCGACATTGTGTGTGTGTTTGACCGCAGAGCCCGAACATTTCTGTGAATGTGCATGTCTGCTGCTGCTGTATTTTACATCAGTGTGTATTATGAAATTCCATCAATTCACTCTACACACAAATGTCATGGTGCTGTAAAAGACGTTTAGCTTATGACATTTCACTTTAAATCCACCCATTGCACGCCGACTGTACCCTGCAATATACAAAGTGCCAGCGTAAAATGAAGGATAAGAGGGATATTGAAAGCAGGTGGGGTGAATTTTCCTGCTCTGGTTTTGGTCTAATCTTCGCCTCAGAGGGCACAATAAATGCCAACAAATACAATACCATTCTCAGTGATTACTTCCATCCTTTTTGGAAAGTTTCTCACTAGTTGAGTCTTTTTCCTCTGAGATGACAGAGTTTGTATCCACAGGGTACGAGAGGTCACTGAACAGTTTGATGAGCCTGAAAACAATGTAAACCTTACTGTACACCAGAGCCAGCTCAGCAACAAGATCTAAACCCCTCTGAACAAGTATGACTGACCTGAAAGGTGAATATAGGTACGTTTTCAGTTACCTGTTGTCACATGCCCTTTCAAGTGGTGTAGACAACTGAATGGAGATTTTTTTTTTAAAAGTTGAAATATTGCAAATTATTTTACATTTGAGGATGGCATATTGACTAGAAAAAGATACAATAAAGGCTGATGAAAAAAGATTTTTTTGAATGTATCTACATGTACAGTATATCTTGGTATTGTGGTACTATACCAGCCCATTCTCACTCATAACACGCAAAATACAGCAGCTTGGTCATTGCCTTAACCTTTAAAATATGAAGCTGAGGGTACTCCTGTAGCATCACTTCTGCAGTGACCACCTCAATAGTTACATTTTGATGAGCCCTCGAAGTCAGTGGACATAGTGTAAAGAGCAAGAAAGTCCATGCATGGAGGAGGTGGGGTAGATGGATGGGTCAAACAAATAAAGGACTTTCACACTGCTCTACATCTGAGTTAAGTAACATACGCAAGTTACGCACGTTAATTTAGCTAATCCATGATTTTGTACTAAACCTAAGTAGTTCTGTTGCCTAAACCTAACCAAGTAGTTTTTGCGCTTTTATTTTTAAAGCCTACCCAGAAATTTCATATTTGTTATTTGTCTAGCACTTGCAATTGTTGGCAATATATTGTCAACCATCCTCTCTCTGTTAGACCCCTCCATTCTACTGGTAAGAATCCCTCCCTCAAAAAATAAATAAGAAGAGGATGGGTGCCAGGGGTTGCCACAACATCCCATTCAAGTTCATGGCATTTACAAATTTACACCACCACCCTGGCGACAATGGTTTGCACACTTGACCTTTCCACTTACTACATTGAGGGGATCATGACAGTGTGTTTAAAAACAATAATTGGGCCAATCTAATTTTTTTGGTCTGCATGTATAAGCTAACTTTTGTTTTTCTTTCCAATGCAACGTTGACCCGTTCTCAGCAGCCCAAATGGGCAATAGTCAGGCAACCATACCACACATCAACCAACCACACATTAAGAGTCCTCAGATTACTTTTTTGCTGTAACAAGCAATGTAACAACTTGTTTTTGCAACTCAAGTGCTTAGTTATTTAGTTTTCAAATAAGCACTACATGACTGTCTATTTGAGACAGAGGACAGACAACGTATGGTCTTGGTGGACCGTGGAATTGTGAAGTACCTCAAGTTGGTTCTTGATAAGGATATATTGGACAAATTCCCATGATCAAATCTTTCTTTGTGTCAATACTCCAACACTTTCCAGACTAGTGCGCCTGTGGAAACACTTTTAAGCTCTGGAGGTCTTGTCAGTGGAACTGACACTTGTTTTGAAAAACTTCTCCTGCGTTACAAGAGTAAATTCCAGAGAACATTGGTTGGGTGAGTCTACGTGATTTGAAAAGCCTGTGCACTTTTATAGTTAGTATTTGGACACGTTTCTTCAGAAAGTAACTGATTCATTAGTTGCATATTGAAAAATGATGTACTGTAGGCTACAAGGCTTTCAAGCCCGTGTGTCATTGTTTACATAGAGGCAGTTGTGTAATATGCCTCTGCCCGGTTGGCCATTAGATTGTCAGGACATGCGCAAGGGATTGCAAAAGGGTTTTCATGTTTTGGGAACGTAAAACTACTCTAACAAGTTACTTTCTTTAGTAGGTAATGCTGTAACATAACAAGTTACTTTTAAATGGCAGTAATCTTAATAAGTTACTATTAAAGGTAATGCTATCCAACACTGGCAGCAACAATGAAATGCTATGATGTTGCTTAATTCATTATTTAATCATAAAGATCAGTCTGTGTTTAACCCGTCCTAGTATTAGGATCAGTGGACAACTACTGTACAGTGTCCGGGGACCAACCTAACATGCATGTTTTTTGATGGTGGGAGGAACCAGAGTACCCGGGGGAAAACCCACTCAGGGGAGAACATGCAAACGTGCAGGGAAAAGCCTTGTTCAAAGCTGCTGTTAGGCAAAAGTGCTGTGCCACCATGCCTGAGTCATGACCCTCTTCTTAAAGATATTTACTTAAAGGTAGATGATGGAAATGCCTTGCCATGTTTTCAGAAATTTCCCTAAAACTTGAGCCACATTTAATGGAAACCAAACAACTGAAACTCATAAACATTCGCTGCTGCTAGCGAGGTGCTGGTAGTTGCAAAACATCTACAGCAAAAGGAGAATGCAGATCATTAAAGAAACAAGCAAGAGTTAGACTGGTGACACCAACAGCGTTGACCATGTTGCCAGTTGTGTCAAAACTCATGAGTTGCACCCTTAGACAACATTTTCCAACACCATCAATAAACCACAGAGTCAGTGGATTTCTAGCAGGATAGTGATGTTGCATACCTCTCAAAGTGTTACGGACACGTGCAAATGTTCCCCAAATGTGCAATGAAACTGTTTTTGGCAGATTGCAGAGGCTAGACACCCCATTAAGACACCTTATGTTTGCCCTAGCACTTACCTGTAAGAGCGTACTTATTAACACCATCTTATGAGAAACACTTGCTGTGAAGCCTCTCATCAGCTAAGAGATTAGCAGCTACAGGACCATTAAACCTTCTCCAGAGCCTATTCAACTCATTATGTTCGAGAGATAGTGCAGAGCATTCAGAAGGGGCCATTAAGCTTTGCATAATGTTTATGATGGGCCATGGATCTCTGTTATGTCTCGCTTAATGTGCAGAGCAGATTGTCTCCTGGCCTGCTGTGTATCCACTGAGCTGGCACCGCTGCTGCTGCCAGAGCAAGACAAGCCAGGCCTTATCATCTGTATTCCCTCGGTGCTGGTCTCTGGACTCCCTCAACTCGTGCCCCCCATCCAGACACCTGGGAGGGGGAGGAGGAGGAGGGAGGGAGGGAGGGAAGGAGGGAAGAATGGAGGGGGAGGCAGACAGATAGAGCAGCAGTGTGATTGAGAGTGGCAAAAACAGAGGAAGTGATAGAGACAGAGAGCCAGCCAGCTGAGCAAGACCCCAGACACAAAGGGCTGGATGACACACACACACACACACACACACACACACACACACACACACATGCATGCAACACGCAAGCACGTATTCACACTCTGAGAAATTAAGGTTCTAGAACCAGCTAGTCCCAATAGGAGAACCCTTTTTAGTTCCTGGTAGAACTTTTTTTAAAGGATCCAGTTGGGACCTTTTCAGAGAGTTCTACCTAGAACCCAGCATAAAAGCATATACCTAGAACCCAGAACCCCCTACGACAGGTTCTACAGAGAACCCTTCTACAGTATACAGAATCTGTCCCCCTCCTAAGGGTGCCACTAAGGGGGTTCCACCGAGAACCTTTTTATGTTTCATCTAGAGTTTTATCTAGAGTTTATATCAAGAACCTTTTAATATTCCAATGATGTTATCTAGAACCTCACTAGGTGGTTTATTGAGAACCTTTTTAATATTCCAAGGGTTTTATGTAGAACACACCCAGGGGGTTCTCTGGAGAGTCCTTTTATATTATGGTGCAAAGAATCCCTGACAATCCCTTCCCAGAGTTCTTCATAGACTTCAACAACCCCTCTTCCAAAAAGGGTTCTTTGGATGAAAAGAGTTCGCAGTGCAACCTTTAGTCTTACAAAGGACCCCTGACGAACCCTTTCTTCAAAAAGGGGTTCTTCAGAAGCAAATGGATCTGGGTAGAACCTCAGCCCTCCAGGAAAAACCCTTTTGAAACCCTCATTTCTAAGAGTGTGCACATACACACACACAAACACACACACACACACACACACACACTGACATATGCTCACTGATGGTCCGAGAGCAGGGGGGACTGACAGATAAGACTTGTGCCTGGGGCATGTGCTGGAGGAGACACCCACACTCGTCCGTCGATCCGTTCCCTTGCTCAGAGTGACGGAAGGAGCGGGGCTGGCTGTCGTCAGCCTGGCCCAGAGCAGGAAGTGTGCTGGGGATAAGGCGGCCATGTGGCAGGATGTTATGGATTTCTAATTAGAGCAATTCATCTGTCAGCAAGGGCGCGCTTTCACTGGAGCTTTCTCTCTGGCCCTGCTCTCGCTGGACCTTCATACTTCACACTCCCAGCTTCGCCCGCACTTTACACACACATTCTTCACCCGAGGCGAACATGAACACGCACACATGTCCCCAGAGACTTCACAGTCATTGCTTGTCCAACATAGTTCACCTCCAACTGACTATACCAGAACAAATCATTCAATCACCACCGCTCACATCAACCAAACAGCCCAAAACGGACTGAGAGGATCCCCTGAGAGAGCTCATTCTTCAACAGTGTAAAACCATGACTGAGATAAGGGCTCGCCAGCGCAGAAGGTGGAGAGGGTGGGAATGAAACCAGTTGTCTGCACACATAAACACCCCATGATGCAGTATTCTCAGCTCGCCTCAAGGCGAGTGTTGCAGCAAGTGCGCTGTTCCCTGGACTAAAGCAGTAATGCTAAACTGGATGCTCCAGTTGTCGTACAGCACAGAGCTGAGCGAGCTCCCCGGGGAACAGACCCTGCTATTGTGTTACACCAGATATCCTGCTGCTGCTCTTTTGGACAGGGGCTGATAATCATACAAATAAACAAACAAAGGGGAGGTGTGTTATATGGCTGACATGTGTGTATCTGTGTGTGTGTGTATCTGTGTGTGTATGAAATAGGGAGGTGTAATCAACTGATAATGACAGCAGTCAGTCTGTACATCTGAGTTTTTGTGTGTGATTACATGATCAGTCGACTTGTTGGCCAGTCAACAACAATTGCTATGGCATTTTGAAAACGCATTCATGGTCCACAGAGGATAAATCCTAATGAAGTTTGTGATCCCCTGACATTTCATCTAGTGCCACCAGCAGGTCACATTTATCACTTCATCTTATTAAATACTTCTACATCTTCTTCATGGACGCACAGACTTGGTTGATTCCCTGACTTCTCCTTTTTTGACTTTTTTCTTTGTTTATTTTCACCAAATATGGGATGGAATGCCATGAACTGTGGAACAGGATGAATTGCTTACTCAACTTTTCCATTTAGCACCATCATCAAAATTTCAATACTTTGGTTTATGGCCTTCGACTGTATAAAACATGGATGTGGTCGTCGCCATCTCGGCACTGCTGGCTAAGTCCCAGCTAATCCAAAAACGGACAGGGAATAGAGCATGAGTGGAGCTAAGGCAGCCAAGTGAAGCGTCTTCCTCGCAGATAGCCACCTGTGATGGCACCCATGTGTCAATTAAAATGGCTGTGCACTGCATAACTTTAAGCCTTAATATAATGTAAACAGGTGAGTTACATAAAATTCACCCTCTGTATGAATGTCATGAACGAGGAAAGTAGCTATAGAGACGGAAACTGTACTTGTACCAGACTGTGAACAGGTTTATTTCTGATGTAAAACTGGACATTTTAATATGGGAGTCTATGAGGACTGACATGCTTTTGGAGCCAGCCTCCAGTGGCCATTTGAGGAACCACAGTTTTGGCATTTACGCACTGGCTTTGTTTTTCAGCCCTGGAGGTAGCCACTTGTTTATGACTAAATACTTGCCAAACAATGACAGTCCAATCAGTCTCAGTTGTACTTTGCATTTTGCGCTAATTAGGAAATGTTTGCAAGATGGTACACATTATACTAACTAAACATCAGCATCTGTGTTGTGCACCTGTAAGAGAATGCTTCATATGTTAACTGTAGCTGTACCACTCTCTGAGGATGTTTAGGTCAGTCGATGACAATGCCTCTGTAGTGGCAGAATTCACTGCAGGGTACTGTCCTTGGTTCACATGCACGGGGAATCTTTCCTGGGTAGAATTGGCCTGCAGAACATGACTGAGGAAGTGATACATCCAAGCTCAACTGATGGAGAAAATATTTTGTATCGTTTTTGGAAAACACCAGGTGGCACACCCGGGGTAAACAGATAATGATGAGTTACATTGTTTTTAAAAAAGAACACCTGAAACCATGTGGATTGAAGGGAGGTAGACTTTTGCTGTGTTGTGAATTATGAGAAAGTCCAGAAACAAGTAATAAGTGATATACGATTATGTTTGAGTGTGATCCAAAATGTTAAAGAGAGGAGGACTCTTCAGAGCCTCTAAATAGTATATAGACAGGTGCATTGAGTTCTTTTCTTCAGTCTAACCATGGGTTTGACTCAGGCTTGTTGATTTTTCTATGTCAGAGAAGTCAATAAACTTTGTATGGCTGAGCTTGCTACTCCTGCAGTGATTTTTTCCATTTATGATATATACTTCGAAATAAGGGTAATAACTGAGGTTTTTGATACAATTGAAGAAGTGTTGTGGCATCAAACCCCAACCTTACTGGCCCATCATCTGAGGCTTTTTGACCCGATACCTCATTGTCCTGCATGCAGCATGGCAAAAATAGTCGCATCTAAGTAGAATTAAAAATAAAAACTGATGATAAACTATCAGTTAGGAAAAAGTATAACATAGTAACAATAAGCTAATAAATATAAAGGAGTAAAAAAAAATCTTTAACAAAATGGAAAGCATGCTTTGAAGAATTCCTCTTTTATCCACTGTATCCTGCTTTTTCTCTCTTCTACATCAAGACAAAGTCAAGGGTGAAAGTGCAAGAGAGACTGAATCATGAGAAAAAGCAGCAATGGAAGAAAGAGCACAACGGGAAACATGAAGCAGCCAGAAGAAGGAAGACAGAGACCAAGAAATGAGGAAGAGAAAGAGAGGGTCAGAAAGAAAAAGGGAAAGATGGTTAGCGAGAGGGGATGACGAGAGGACCCGTGGTGAAGGAGCGATAAAGCAGAAAGAGGGTGTGAGAGAGAGCAGAGTGAGCCGGGTGGGGATGAGGCGGGTGGAGGAGAAGAAGGAGGAGGAGGAGGGAGGCTGTGCAAGGCCGGGAACACAGAGCAGCGGCCGGGGGGATGTTTAGATAGGTGCAGGCTGCCACTAGGAAGTCCACGCTCCAGTATAAACAGGCCGCCACACAACCCAGCACTCCCAACTGTGGGAGAAATCTGCCCTGAGACGCACGGAGTGGCGCTGGCCAGCAGAGCGAAGGAGGGAGGGAGGGAACAAGGGAACAAGGGAGTGGGTGGTGGGAGGCAGGGGAGGATGGGTACACGGCCACTTTCAGATCCCCGCAGAATATATACACAGCTGAGTCTGGCCTCTGGACCCATTTCCTCTCGCTTCCCTCGCCGAGGTCCACGCAGGACTCCTGAGGCCATTTTTGCTGCCCTTATCTCCATGTAATCTCTATCTCATATACCACCCAATACACACACACACACTCACACACACACACACACACACATACACAGACTCGCATGCAAGCGTGAAAGCATGAAAGCACACATTCAGAAGTACACACACAGAGCTTTGTTTGTATTACTATACTTGTGAGGTCCTTTATTAGACCACGTTTTATCACGCTACACTTGAACTGCGAACCTTTTCCCTGCATACCAAACATTAACCATTACTGCCTAAACCGAATCTTTATTTTTAACGTAACTGTAATGCTTAAAGCAGGTCTAATCAGTATTGCATCACATTGCATCATGATGTAAAGCCATTACAGTAAAAACCCAGAGAAAAAGGAGACAAAACAACAAAAAACAATAAAAAAAAAAAACAAATAACAAAGAATAAACACCAACTTGACCACCAACAATTTCTTTTTAGTCGAATCTGATTCGGCCAGCCTATATGAGTATGTTTTACCAGTAAGATGTGTATTTTAACACCTCTCGTCTTCATTTGTAATGTGAAAACATGCAGTTTTTTTTTTACATCCTATAGTTCAGATATAAAATCAGCGGACCTGCGGAGCATCCCTCCCCAGGCTGCAGAAGCTGCTGTCTGGCATCACCTGCCCTGCATGCTCCGCGGTCCTTCATGCCATGAATTAAGGATTTATTTCAACCAGAATTGGTGGTTGTTGGAGCAGTGGAAAGATAAGCCAAGATGTTTTTGGTGAGTTTCATTTTATTTCTCTTAAGTTTGAATGAAGCTGACAATAATTATGTTTTGCAAAATGAGTTTGGTGAGTTTGGCAAAAGCTGCAAATAAAACAGCTAACAGAGGGGCAAATGCTCATTTGGAAGACTCTCAGTCAACTGAGTGTTCTCTGACTAATGATTTGAATCTTCTACTCCATCTACTCTAATGCCAACAAGTCCCAACATTATATCTAAAAATAGCCAGTAACATATTTGTAACAGTTCATGCTATGTGCCATCAATTATATCTTAAATCTGTCTTTAAACTGGTTTTACTTGTTAGATGTGTCATGCAAACCACTCCGTAATTTCATTCCATTGTATGTAACAATATGTTGCCTTGAATTAGTTTTTGAGACAGAAATGAAAAACATCTTGATGCATGCCTCCTATTTAGGTTATCAGAGAACTAACTGTCCTATCCCTCATCAATGACCAGCCATCATAGATCACCTGACTATGCAAAGTCTCCTCATCTCCAAGGGAGCTTTTCAGCATGTTTCAGCTCATTGTTTGGTTTTCAGCAACTTTGTTATTTTGGTTCATTCTCACCACTCTCATCTGCAGCCAACCAGGCAATTGACCTGAAATGCCAGATGGTTTGTAACACAGAGCCATCTCGGAAGCCATCCTCAGAAATGGTTTGGAAAAGGGCAGGCCCTTTTGAAAAAATACTTGGCAGATGATTGGATGAACCATCTTACTTCAATCCATCAGATCAACGAATCATTGGACATAGTCAAGCTCTTGCTGAAGCAAGCTGGAGCAGAAACATCTCGTCTATTGACAAAAGCCCTCAGAGTTGTTCTTTACTCTTCTTTCAATGAAGAAATACATGCCGAAACTGACATGCTATAGCAGCACCAGCGCTAACCTCTTTAGGAGCTGCAATTGCTGTTTCCACTGTTGTCATATTGTTGCTGGGAGTGGTTCCTCATAAGATGCTGTTTGGGACACAAACACATTGAAGTTGAAGCAAGTTGTTGTCTAGCAAGGTGGATTCTTGGGATGTTAATTGGACAGTTCAACAGCTCATGAACTACATTTTTCTTTAAGGAGGTGGTGGAGACCCAAATGAAACCAAAAGGAGAGTGACATATTGGACTTACATTCATCAAGTATCCAGAAACAGCTCCAAATGAATTCTAATGTTGCTGTTTCTACTTGATGTGTACATAAGCAACTGATTGCTAACACATTAGACATACATACATACAACTTTGTAAAGTAATAAGTTTGCCAAAAACATCAAATAATGCTTTAAAGTATTATTTCATTGTATTACAATTTGAGTCACACCGATAGTTTTGACCATTGTTTCTATCAGTTATGATAACATTGTTTCACCAAAGTAATTGTTAAGATCTGGGAGCATGGGTTGTAAACATGTAGCCTGATTACCAAAACCACTGTATTTGTACTTCAAACCAAATGTGTGCTATCCCGAAGCATTGATAATAATCCTACAATTACGAGAGTGCAGAAGATCAAAGCTAAATCAAGAAGTTGGTCTCCAACCAGTGATGGATGTTTATAACATAGAATTTTAATGTTTGTCTTCACTTTTTCTTCCAAATAAGGTCTGCCAGCTTTGGGGGTTTGTTTAAAAACTGTATGATTATGTTTCTTATCCCACTGGACTTCTTTTTAGTGATGTTGCTGCATGCCCAAATCTCAGCAATTAAATTAGTACAAGCACCCTTATCATAACCAACAGAAAGAGAGGCAAAAACTATGATAATAACACAGGACATGGGACTTTTCTTTTATATTTTATCCGTTAACTAATTTTATCCCCAACCCATCCAATTAGGACTGGCTATAGCTTTAATTTTACAGCAAGAGTAACAGAAGATTGTCCTCACTGTGAAGGAGTTTCCTTATTTTACTGTCCTGATGAGGACATTCGGTCCTCCGAAGTATAGAAACACAAAGCACCCCGACATACACACGCATAAGTGACCACTTACCCATTAAAACACACTAGAAGTCTCACATACACACACAGGCACACACACGTCTTGTGGTTTTTGTGCAATGCAGAGGGTTTCAGGGGAAATTCCTTTGAACATGAAACCCAGTGAAAATACGGACGGTAAGTGAAGAGAAACATTCCATGAGAATCAACACAACGGCAAACCCCTCCGTCACATTGGGCGCTCTGACTTCAAACTGACATCATGTCCTGTTGGGTATCATGTTCCCCTGTACATCACCTGCAGGAGAGCACACACACACACACACACACACACACATGCAGTCACGCTCATACAGTCACGCTCATGTATGCACACACACACTGCACCGCATAAAGGAGTCCATCTGCACCTGCATGGCCCAGACACCTCTGAGCTTAGTGAGGAGAAAGGCCAGTCTCACCATGTTTAGTCTGTTCTTCTGGCCTTTCAAAGTGTGACAAGACCCATGAGGGCTGAGGAGTAACTGAGGGGACTTACAGTGTCATGATAGATTCACAACTCTTCTCCTGCAGACATATATCCAGTGGAATATTTACTCAGTCTCTGTCACTGTGATATACTGTAGGTAGAATTAGGCTTGGAAAAAGAACAAGTTTGTCGTTTCATGTTTTTGATTTTCGACTTGCAGTATATTACCTGCTGTTGGAGCAGAATCCAGTAGTGGTGAAAGTATTAAGATCCTTTTCTTTATGTAAAAACACTAATATCATGCTGGAAAAAAACGTCAAAAGAGTGAAAATGTACTCAGTATTAAAAGTACTCACGGCAGAAAAACGGCCCCTGTGACTGGCATGCAAGGGAAAATACACAACGGGTAGATCATTATTGTGAAATAAACCCCAAAAGGGTGATGCAAGGACTTGAATCATCCTGAGCAGGGTTATTTCACAGAAATGGCCAGCTGTGCTAATTACTCAGTTACTCACCCAAGAAAGTTGATAATTTGACACAAAATACTGATATAAAAATGGTTTTGTTCATTTAAAAATTATTTTATTATTCATCCAAAGCCCATGATCAGAACTGTGTCCATGGCAACGGTCTATTCTTCATAGCAATGATCTGTTATAGCAACATCAATAGATTGATACTACTACTCATAAAAAAGTAGGACATTACTGTTGTAGCTCGTTGAGGCTGAGATAATTACTAAATGTTCTTTATAGGACTGCAAAAAATGATTAGTTTCATTATGTATTAATCTGCTTGATGAATCAATTGTTTTTTTTCTGTTGTTTTTGAAAAAAATCTGAAAATAATGAGAAATCATGTCACAGTTACCCAGTGCCCAAAGTGACAACTTCAAAATGTTTGTTTTGTATAACCAGTAGTACAGCATTAAAAATGATTCAAAAATAAATTGAATTAATTAAACGATTAAAAAGTAAAGCAGAATATCCTCACAAGCTAAGCTGTTAAGCTGGAATTGTGACATGTTTTGAATTTTGGAATCAAGACCTCCCTCAAACAGTTTCAACTAGAAGACTGAACAGATCTCTGTGCCTACTGCAATACCACCACCAGCTGCAGCCAACAGAGATTTGCAAAGTTTTAAATTTTTTCGTATTTAAATTCATGCAAAATTTTTAATAGTGTTTTTGGTTAGTTTCGTCTCTTTCTTTTCTTTAAGATCCATGCAGTGTAATGGTATTAAGCAACCTCGGTTCACCAAACTGTAGACTTAATAAGCAAACAATGAACGGGATGAATGGTGCGTTTTATATGGTCGCCTATAAATGTAAATGTAACATGATTAATACTTTAACATATTACCTTGACCGTTAAAATTATTTCAGATAGATTTTCATCAACAGTGGTGGTGATCCCATGCAACGTCACAATGTCATCAAACTACGTGTGTTTAAGCCATAGACTGTATATAGAAGTGGACGGAGCTTCCGGCTTTGAAAAATGAAGCCAATGCGGAAGTGCAGTAACGCTGTATTCTCACCGAAATCCAGCAGGGGGCGAGCGAGCTGGCTGCAAAAAGAAGCCCGGTCCCATTGAGACCCGTTCTAAAATGCCCAACTTAACAGCTGAAATTAACATATTTATAGCCTTTGTCAAAAAACGATTTTGGGCTTAATAGCTAATATCCCCCACCATGTTCATTGAACCAGACTTGAATTTTCATATAAGTCATTCGTTGATTTTATATTAAGGCTTAAAGTTCTGTATAATTAGGGGCGTGGTTCCGTAATTGACAGGCGTAGTGCCCTATAGTAGTGCCACTCACTCGCTTACCGCCTGTGGTCCCGCCCTACTCCACCGTCTCAACCAATCATATTCACCTCCGGTTTCAAAACTGTGAAGATGGCGCTGGTCAAATCTGAAACTCGAGGCTTCAAAACGGGTGTTCAGAAACCAATGGGTGACGTCACGAAGGCTCCGTCCACTTCTATATACAGTCTATGGTTTAAGCAAAGAAAGTTTAATATCCTGAAAACAACTTTTTTATAAAGTCATGTTGTTAGACACTCCAGTACAGTAGGTGGCGACATGCACCTTTAACGTTGATTTGTAGTACACCATTAAAACCAAAGAAGTAGAAGGCTCCTTTTACAGTTAAGATTGTGGATAACAAAGACAAGGATTTATACATCTTGTATTGTGTCTAACTAAAATGGATATCAGGAACTTTAGTTGAATATGAGGAACAGGTATCGGGAACAGGATCGGGTAGAGAATTAATCTGCTGCAGTTCAAGATGACAGCCTATGAATATCTAGCTCAAAGGCTAGATATTTCTATCGATATCAGTTTTTAAGCCTACAACAGACTAAGTAAGCCTTGATTTTAGGCCAGCCTTTGTTAATATGATCCTGTCTGAAATTTAAACTACTTCTAACATTGTGAGTCTTACTTTGAAAATATTGTGTGTAAATCTACGGTATTTTTTCTACTTTTTAGGTCAGCTTATTGGCGAGAGAAATCTGGATAAGGCAGACTGCAGTTTAAATGTTTTGCTGGCAAGCATCTATGCTGACGTGTCCTTGAGTAAAACAGTGAATCCCTCTCAGTTATATATTTGCTGTTCTGTAGATGACTTCACACTTGCTGTTGTGGGTAACAAGTGAAAATAATTTTAAATAAAGTGTTATATAATCAACAACTCTGACTGCACAGGGACCATCAATGTCCACATTTTAAGCCCTCTATCAGATAGACTCACACCACAGCCTGAACTGTCCTGTATGTGTGAGTCATGGCGAAGTGCCGCTGGTTAATTTTGTTGTGAAATTCAGAGGAAGACCAGAGCAGTGTGAGGGCAGCTGAGGAGCAGAGCATGAGTGGCCTTACAAGAGTGGACCAACACCCAGCCCAACACGTCGAGACCAAGATACACACACACAGACACACAAACTGGCTGCCAGTAAACACTAACAAGTCCAGCAGCTCTTCCTGGAACAGCACCATGAAGCAGCTGTGAGTCCCAGCAGAGCCTGACTCTCCCACTCACTGGGCCTCTCAGAGGCAAACACACACCCATGCCCTCACACACTGATATACATACCACACACTCACACGCAGAACTTCACATGCACTTTTTCTGTTGCTCATTGGGTTTTCCACTGGTTCCAGTAAAAAAAATAATACAGCTGTGTTTTTTCTTACTAAAATTCATTTGTTTCAGTCTGACTGTGTAATCAGACAAAAGCTCAAATGTGCATTTCAGACCTGATCAAAAAGATTTTTAAGATGAGGAATGTGCAAAATTACTGTAAGATAAAATTAAGGTGAGAAGCTGTTCCAAATCATGACAGAGTTTCCACTTTATTGTAAAGTTTGTGAACTCCAAACTCAGCAAAATGCTTATCCAGCAGGCCATGTTCAGAGAGTCATGTGAATGTTTAAACCATTTCTAACCCAACAATCACACCTAACCATAACCATCCAGGGAGCCTGTCATCATAAGTCCTGGGCGAGCAGTTGTCCCTGATCTTAACCAAATTTTTACTCGCCATCTTGCCTTAACCATAACTTGACAATAGTTTGGTTTTCATGACCACAATCTGTCCCCAACATCAACCATCTTTACCCTGCTTGCATCATTCGATCTTGAGCAGCAGCTAATCCGTACCTCGCCAAATGTTACTGGATTTCACAGCCTGGTTTAACCCACCCTCAACCTTTTCCCTCACATCACCCCTGATGGAGACGTGTCCAACTTATATTACAAAGTCTCAGACAATGTTTTGGGACCAAACTGCAACATTTCACAACATTAATTGCGTGCACCACATACAGCCACAAAACAACAGCCAAGGGGCTGTGACAAATTATTGGTATGCGATGAGTTTGGATGACAACATGTTGCAACACCTGTCCATTCTTCAGTATTTGTTTTTTTTCTTTTTTTTATTGGACAGTATGTTATGGTTTTTATTGGCCCATTTGTGACAGGATAGCCTTGTTGGCTATAAAGATGAAATGTTCAAAAGAAAAATTCAAATTGTACTCAATTATGATTTTAAAAGTAGATTACAGAGTGTGATGCATACTTGAGTATGCGTTAAAGTTCAGACTTAAGACTTAAGTACCCCAAAAAACTACTTAATTACAGTAATTTGAATATTTCTAATTAGTTACTTCCATCCCAGCCAGCCAGTCACCAGTCATGGACATACAAGCTGCAAACTGACTGATTCTGCTCACCAGCTGATCAATCTGTGCATCATTAGGTAATGTCAGCTCTGGTATGAATGCTACACACTGTGGTACTGCTTCCTCACTAGGGAGAGAGAGCCAGAGATGTTTGACTTGGTCTCGCCCTGCTTTGGTCTTTGTCTTCACTTGGTCTCAACCCCTGAAAGTCTTGGTCTTGTCTCTGTCTTGATGCACTCTGGTCTTGTTCAGAATTTGGTTTCAGTTTGGGTGGTGTTGACTTCATGCTGCCCTCATGGTATTGTTGCATAATGCAGCTTCTGGTAATTGTAACTAATGCTGACTTGTTTGCATAATATTTAATCATACGTACCAGGCTTGACACTCACTTCTTAAAAATTCTTAACCAAGGCAACTCACTCAGATTTGCACAAACACACCCTGTTGCAAGATAGCATAATCATCTGAGGTCAAAAGGTGGGATCATCATATGCTTCCCTACACCTCCATCTTACTATGAAGAAGGAGATGACGGTCATACAGTACGCAGAAATTGAAATTAAGAAGTGTGCCCACTGACCTAAAACTCCCTGTTTCTGGCACACTAGGCGCGACAAAACAGATACCACATAATTCACAAATTCTTTGGTATTTCCAGATTCTTCCAGTTTCACTGTTGACTCATGGTGATTTGTGTTTTCCAAAGAAAATACCTCTTAGTTCTTCTCTTTGTCCAGTTACAGTAACTTTCTTTTTTGAGGTTTCAAACTTGGTATACCAAAATATCCCCCTGTCCAACTTAATACGGGATGAATAAATGAATTGTATACTGTAACTGTCTTTTACAGCTCCATCAAAGGTTTTCCCTGCAGACCTTTATCCTATCCCCCTTTAAACTAATATTCTTAATCCAGGGTTTGTAGTTAAATCATCTAACAAATTAAACAGCTGCACTGAATTCCAATATTCCTGCTGTTACATCCTCCTGCTTTTAATAAAAAGTCCAGAACTGCATCATCCTGCGGGCAAGTTAGGAGATTTATTTGGATGAAAACAAAAAGCCATTCCCTTGCAGACAGGCATCACAATTCTTCAAGTTCTAGAACTATATATTGTGTGCAATAATTTACAAATATCATGTAGTGGTTAATGACAGAAAAGAAAAGGACATGACCTGTTGAAATGCAGGGATCATTCTCAGCACAAAACTCTTGTAACTTGCTGACACAGTTGGAAGTAAACGTCCAAATGTTTCATTACAATGCACAAAGAGCCTTAAAGAGGATGTAAGATGCACTGCTGCACTTTCAGTGACACACTTTCCCAGGCTTCGCTCCGGCGTGCGTCTTGCGTCACTACTTCTGGTCTCATGTGGTTTTTCTGTGGTTGCAACTGCTCCAGTTCACAGAGCGAGCACTGAGCTTCTAAAACAGCACTCGTGATCACAGATCCATCCTCACATACTTACTCACTGTAACACATTAGAAAAGCAGCACTGGTACAGACATCCAATCAGAACAAAAACAACGGAGAGAGATGATTCCAGTCCCAGCATTCCGATCTGGGAAATCTCCTCCAGATTTCCCTGAATGAAGCCACTCGGAAGCCTTGAGCTAAGGCTTGGGCCCAGCGTGGATGACCTTAGCAGATGCTCTAGCAGGAATGCTGGAGTCACAGTTATACTGTCTTGTGCTCCGACCCTCCTCTGTACTGATGTGAGCTGCAGCCATTTCATTACATTCCCCCTCTGCCCTGTGGGACGCAGACATAAGAAGCAGAGTGAGTGATGAAACCTGCTCCCTCCCCAGAGTGCCTGCCCTCTGGACATAGTGTGTGTGGATCCAGACCTACAGACAGCGAGCAGGCAGTGATGAAACAATCCTTTAACTCTGTGGTTCAGGACGGAAGAGAAATGGCAATGCATACTGAAAGTCTGCAGGATCTTCAGTTTCCCTGCTGTGGTTTTAAATCCAGATAGAGATGTGGAGATTGTTTCTAGATGTTTCAATCTAGAAATGAAACAGTACCCTGAGAGTGGAGATACAGCCATGCTAAACTCTTAAAAAGCGCTAAAACGATTAGCCATTTCACTGATTAGTTACTTGACGGAAAACAAACCGACAATTATGATAATTTATCAGTTGTTTAAGCAATTTGAAGAAATCATCTTGGACTCAAGGAAATTGTAATTTTGGAAATTACACAATAAAACCATGATGAATTGATTGTCTGACAACTTGGGGGCAGTGGAAACAAGCTCTAAAGACACAATTCACTAACAAACATGCTATATGTGTGGTATAAATGATACTGTATTGGACTGACAGGGGTTGAGAAGAAAGATAAAGGGGGTCAGTTGCATGGCAATGAATGGTGGGTGGTTGGGATTGTGGTTTGGCCAGAGCAGTTAGGAATCTGGGGGTTGGGACCCAGGGTGAGAACACGTCTAGATGAGCTTTGGTGCTTCATCATCCCCCTATGGTTTCTTCAACAAGAAGAAGAAGAAGAAGAAGAAGAAGAAGAAGAAGAAGAAGAAGAATTACTCAGATGGAAGTATTAACCCTAACACATATGTCTTTGTTGGAAGCTGTGGAAATTGGTGGTGCACCTGGCAGAGACCCATGCAAACATGGGGAAGATGTGTGAACTCTCCGCATAAAGATCCTGGAACAGGTTGAAACCTGGACTTTCTTGCTGTTTTTGGGGACCATGCCTATCACTGAGCTTCCATGCGGCCCCTTGAGAAAGGAGTGAGGAGGAGAACAGGGTAGGGATGCACAGATACCAATACCAGCAGTGGGTATTGGTCCGATACTGTCTTCACGTATTCGTACTCATACTCATAAAACTTCTCCGATACCCCACACCCGATACCACGTCACGAAAAGTAGCCATTCAATACAAGCATTTAAAGAACCGCGACGATGCAGAGTTCAAGATGCTTGCTGATACTTACCTCTTTTTTTGGTGGCGTCGTCATCATCAGCGATGGACTCGCTGTCCTCAACATTCTCCACCAATGACCGATGCTACTCTGGAAAATGTCCGTTAAATTCCATGTAAGTCAATGTAAAACTGAAATTAATGCACAGAGTGCACCTGTAGACCGCAGCCAGCCGCTGTCCAATAAGTCCCGGCGCGCGTAAACTAATAAATCCAAAGAAGAAGAAAACACCGCTGCCACCAGTCTGTAAACATCTTTTCTTCGTAATAAACTGCTACAACTTCTCTTTGTGTACTTAATCTTCACCAAAGCAGCCTGACAGCATAGTACACCCAACTTCACTCTTTGGGGCTCACAGCAGAGTAAACAAAACTGTTGCACACATGGCACCACACTCATACCTGTCCCCCCTAAACAATGGCAGGTAGTAACTAATTAGCTCTTAGATAAGAGGGACATGAAGAAGAAACTTAAATACTACACATGTAAATGTGTAATTAAAATACTAGCTAAATTGCTGTAAAGGATAATTAAATAATTATCATATATAACACAATTTGTAACAATAAACTTAATGATACAAGTCCATAATCATGCTGTGAAATTATTATACTCAAATATATCATGTACACAGTAAACTGCACAGCTTAATGAGGATCACAAAATCAGTGAGGTAACTTACGACAAATAACTCAAAAATGTCATGTGTACAGTAACTATTTTAATACTTGTAGCAGGAAACAGCAATGATGATTTTTCTTTTTTAACATTTAGAAAGTTAGCATCTAATGAAAATAAAATATGTTTTTAAAGTTATTGTAAGAACTTTAATGGCATTACTAAGTACTTGTATCGGTACTCAGTATCGGCAAGTACCCAAATTTAAGTACTCGTACAGCACTTGGTCTGAAAAAAAGTGGTATCGGTGCATCCCTAGAACAGGGTTTGATGGGGCGGGTTGTGAGAACTGTGACAAACAAGAGAGAAGACTTGGGGTTATTAAATTAGCAAGACACTGGAGACTGAGTTTGTGAGCGAGCGGCATTGGTCTTGTTCCTGAAGATTAGTCATAATAACTTCATTTAATACACTGAACACCTAAAAAGATTTGACTTGGCTAATATTAACAGTTGCTTATTTACAAATCAAGGAGACAAGGAGTGTGTTGTGTTTCTATCTACCTGATGAATGTAAGTCACCATCAATTCTCTCTCAGCCGTGTAGGGCAGGCAGTGTGGCATCAGTTTATCAGATTTTTCACTGGAAACAAAGCTGATGAGACCACTGAGTTGGAGCCAAACAAGGTCACAAGGTTACACATTACAGGGTATATTTATTTATCATTTCACAACACAAGGTTGTAGACTAGGATGCTAGTTGTACTTTCCATTTTTGCTATTCACAAAAACGCTTTAAGATGTTAACTTAGTCAACACTCCTGAACACGTGTCTGAATTTTCATGTTGATATCATGTTCATGAGTTATTACAGATTTTAGAAAACCATCTGTTTCAATAAAAAATGATTGGCTGATGAAATCACAATGGAGTAATGAATCAAAATTCCTTTGATAACTTTAGTTCAGCAAAATCCGAAGATGATACTGACTCTTTTTTTTTTGCTGATTGACCCAACAGTCTGGGAAGAGTTCGCAAAAATAAATTTTTGATAAAACTGGGAAAAAGTCAGAAAAGTTGACAATTTTAAAGCAGAAGACCCCTGAGAAAAGATGCAGATGAAATGAATGATTAAAACTGTGAAATGGTGAATTTTGAGTCTAGGCTAAGCTGTTATCAAGATACTTGCAACAATCACACTTGTAAACGTGATTGTTACAGTGCCACCTTCATGTCATTTTGTTACCTGAGTAGTGGGCGGAATATCCATCCCACCCGCCACTTTTGTCCACTTTTTGAGAAATTTTGTCTTACAGTTTTTGCTGCACAAACACTTTTAGTAGAGAAAAAGAAGAGGAGGAGGGTGAGTGGGTGTGTGGAAAGTATGGTGCATAGGTGTTGGAGGGTGAAATGATAAAGAAACTAAACAAAACACATGGGAAGAGCCTCAATGAGAGGGCTGAGGTGGCAGCTTTTATAGAGACTAGGAGCATTGGACCCAGGTTCTCCCAGTCAGCCCAACAAGACAGCCCTGCCTACCAATTAGGCAGCATAGCCCTTGCAAGAGAGAACAGAGACAGGAGAAGAGGCACAACTAACCGGCCACAGGCCTGTCACACTTGCCAGATGGCAGCAGGTGAAATGACTGTGGTATTGTCTTTTAGTGTCTGTGGTAAACAGGTACCAATTCTGCATTTAGGTGGTTTTAATCACCTGCTGCAGAGCCCTTCTGTCGTGGGCTATGCATGTCTCAGGCCAAACATAGTTGACACCAGTGAGTGGAAAGATGCTAACATGTGAAGGGAAATTGCATAGTTGGGTGTTAATTCTCTGCAGGTTTGTCACCACAAGTGAAAGCTTTCACATCACACATTGCCAGTTCATGCAGGGTCAACATTTAAGTCAAGCCAATAAGAATAAAATGTGGGACATATTGAGAAAAAGCTCAATAGTGCTACTGTACATACACACACGCTCACGGAGTCAAGCGCCACCTGCTCTGACAGCAAAACACCCACCCAGGATTAACTGTAAACTGTTCACTTGATGAGTTGTTAGCCATATCTATGTTTGCATGGACACACACTTCAGATGAACCAAGAGTAAACACAATAAAGGTGCACCTCTGTCTTTTGTAAACAGCTCATCTACCCTGGGCGCCCATTCAGTCGGGCCAGTCGGCCAGGACGAGCTATAACTCTGCTGAATGAGCCCATCCACCAGCCCATGTGTCTGTCCCAAGCAGTAAAGAGAGCAGTGAGACTACCCAGTGATCGCTGGTTTATAATCAGTCAAACACAGGCGTGTTAGCAGCCCTGCGCCCTGCGACACTGTGCTGTGCACACTACACAGAGCCAGCGGCCCAGCGAAAGCCTGCTCAGCTCTGACATTCAGCCTTGCCTTTTGCTAAATCGAGTCAATTCATTCTCATGACCCATGGCAAATCAACGTGACCCATTTACGAGGCTGTCTCAGCCTTTCCTGTCAGTGCAGCCCCTCTGGTACATCAGGCAGAGATACAGGTCCTGTAAGAGATGACAGTGTGGAATTTAAACATTTCAAACCATGGAAAGTGTAATATTCATTTTTCTCAGGCCATATGGGATTTGGCACATTCATCACAGGGACAGTAGAGGAGGACTAATGCAGCTGTGGCACAGTGCTTATCACAGTTTGGATTATTGTTGGATCCTGAGACAAAACTCTGGATTATATCTTGGACCCTGGATAGGATTTTGAGAATCAAATCAACAGCCATCACAAGGACAGTTCAGATCTTCTGCCTCAGACACCTGCAGGAACAGATATTAGTACGATCACGTTACATTCTCTGGGGGCTGTAAATGGTAAAACTGACCTCACTCGACAGCTTAGGGCCGAGTTTAAATATCCAGAGATCCATCAATGCCTACGAGAAGGGTGAGAGGTAGAGTAAGCAGAAAGTGAAGGTGAAAAGGAGTATAAAAGGTAAACACCAGAAGAGGGAATAGAACAAAGGATGGCCACTGAGAGAAAAGAGATAATTTATGATGGAAAATCCCGTTTTGTCTTCCAGGTTGGTTGTCTGTTGTGCTGGAGGGCAGATTCAGATGCGTCTCTCATGTCAGAGGTAGCTGCTGCACTTTGTTTTGCGTGTGTCTGGATGCGTGTCAAACGGGTTATCTGCTTGAATGGAGGGAATTATTCGACAGGAAAAACTGTGTATCATGTAGCCTCGCTCTGATGTGCTGATAAAAACTCTACACGTGTACAACTCCACATCTTGGAATAGAGTTAAGAGCCTCTCAAGAGGAAACAGCGCGCACTGTACTCAAACACATAATGCATGTTGCAATGTCTTGTGTGTCTGACTGATTGAGAGAATTGCATTGTGTGTGTGTGTGTTGTGCATTCGTGTGTGTGAATATGTGTGATTAAGGGGGGGAAGGTTTTGCAGGTGGCTTGCTCCTGTGTTCTGCCAAGAAAGCAGAATACCCTGGGGTGGTGTGGAATAAATGAGAGTGGGAGAGGTGAAGGAGTGGAGGAGGAGTGCAGCAGGGGAGGAGAGGAGAGTGGAGGGGGATTTGATTTAGATGGTGGTTATCATAATCGATTAAAAATTGTTTTCTCTTCGGTCTCAGCGCCCTGTGTCTCTCGCCGGGGCTCGGGTGGGGCTTCCAGAGAAAGGGCCAGGCCAGATGACTTCATTGCCATATGGTATCTAACCTCTCAGTCACACTCATTTACAACAATACTGCGCATACCCATTCTCCAAACACTCCCTTTGTTATGCAGCACTCAGTAATTCTGATAAAGCCATGCCCATACACACCGATCAGTGTAACCTAATGTAAGTAGCCTCTAACCACAGTCAGCCTCCCTGATAGAGAACGATTACTGGTACCTCCCATGACTGATTCACACAAGTTTCTCATCGATCAGTTTCCTTGTGTTTTTGCAATCTGTTGTGTCTGAAACCACAATGTTAGAGGTCTGCTTAATTTCACAAGAAAAATTGCTGATAGTCTGACATTTTTCTGTAAAGGCATGGCCGGAGTAGCGTGTTCCAGGGTCTGAGAGTAAACATGTGTTGTTTGGATCCTCCAAGTTCCTATTGGTGTACACACATCTCCAAAAGGCAAAGATTCCTGTCGGACTTGATTTGACAAAGTCAAAAAAGACTTGTAACTCATTTTGGACTTTGAGACCGATGACTCATGACTTCATTTGGACCTGAGCCTTTTGACTTGAAAATACTTGATACTTTCCCCCAAGCCCAAAGATTAAAACATACTGTATGTTATTTAAAGTGTGCTACCAATCTGTTCATTTCCCTTCATTTTCTGAACCAACTAATGTTTACGCTAGTCATTCTCAGAAAGTTGACACTTAATTCCCCAGATACACTTTGTTTGAACTGATCCAACAGCATCCAGTCCAGTTGCAGGAGAGAACCGTGAAGAACTAATGTCATATTTCCAGAGTTCCAGCTGGAAAAATGATACCAAAGATAATTTTGTACATGAACAAAAACTATGTGGTGGTCAACAAAAAACAAATGGTGGTAATCACAGGCAGAGATGCAACAGCTTACAACGTCATTCAACATGTGAAACAGAACAGATGGTAAGTTGACGCTCTTTTGTTAAAATGGCATTAGAATTTGGTGAAAAGCACATTATGACTTGTTCAGGACTCAAAACTCAAAGTTTAAGCCTTGACACTTTACTTAATTTGGGACTTGAGTACAAAGACTAGGGACTTTTACTTGTGACTTGCAAAATGAAGACTGATTAACTTTTTATAACTTGTTTAATACACACAAAAAAAATGAATATGAAAATGCCACATTGTGGTTTTACACAGGGTATTGGTAAAGAGATTTTGTTACTTTTGGCTAGGGTATCCTACTAGATCTAATATACAGTATCTTCATATGTAAAGCTATGGTGAATAATGTGTTTTAGAACATTTTTGTCATATTGTTGAAATTTTCTTTACGTCTTGACACCAATCAATAAATCAAATGTTCTGCCAAAAGAAGAACAAAATCTGGTAAGCCATCTGTGCCTGTTGCAGGCCTGTGATAAGCCACTCCAGTCATTTCATTTGGCCCAAATAAGATGATTGATTAGGCTACTTGCCTGTCTATCTACCTACCTGCACTCATTGCACAAGACTGGAGTCTTCCACAACATTAAGCAGGTTTGTGTCTTGAAGGGAACCAATGATCTGCGAAACTCTTGCAAGATTTGTACTTGTTGTTTCTTCATTGAGCATCTTGTAGCCCGACTAACTAATTATGTTTCATAATGTAACACTGCTGTGGTTAAGATCTGGGTAAGCTTAGGAACAGAAAATGCCTGGTTAGGGTTAGGGAAAGATCATGGTTTGGGTTAAAATGTTCACTCTCACAAGATCTTTTGTGGGTTTGGAGTTCCCTCCTAGACAAGACCATTCTGCAGATATATTGCTAAAGCTGTAGCGAGCTAGTCGCACAAGAATGGCGGAGGAAGTGCAGCCAAAGTTTCCCAGTACTACCATGCTAGGTTGACAGCTGTGAGTACTAACAATAGCCATGTTATATGTTAATGTTCATTATGATAGGTGTGGTCTTTGTGAATGAGACATGAGGTAGTTGGATACAGTCAGCGACTTGTCCTCTACCAGTAGTGTGTGCATTCATGTGTTTTAAGAGAATGACTTTGGAGGGAGGCCTGAATGCTGGAGGTTGGATTTTTTCGGTTGGATACTAAATCTAGCTTACTCTTGCTGGTTTCTCCAATGATATCTTTAATGCACAAATATGGGAATGGCATTGAATTATTTCTTTCACTGCTGTAAATTCTCTAAAGATGTGCAACTAATCAAATTACTAGCGCACTTGGGGCTTTTGTGAATTCTGGTGTTTGTGCCTGCTTTGCCTGGCTGCTAGTCCAGCCTTGTTTATAGTGCAGGCTGGGATAACAAGTCAAAAGTCAATCTTGGCCTCAGTGGGTTTAGTGATTTAGCGTCTCTGTTTATTCCTTCAGGGCCTCTACCATCCAACTGGCTACTGGCATCTGTACAACAGCCGGTCAAACAGTGTTGTCTTCATGATACATGATTGTTTACACCAAAACAAATAAAACCACATAATTGCATATTGCAAAGTATACCTGAATATGACCAGACACATGGCCACATATCTAATCCAAATTCCAGCAACAGCCTCAAACTGCAGTCATAACCTCAAACCAGAAGATCCCAGTGTGACTGCATGTGCAGTTAAAGTATCACATACTTCTGTAATTACTATGTTTTTTTTTTAAAAGAAGACATTGCCTCTATAGAAGTCTATAGAATTGGGGGTTACAGTAGGTTGTGTGTATCGACAAGATTATGGAAAGAGGGAAGAGAAAAGAAATGGCTTTGAAATGCCAGTGAACTCTTGCTGGTGACGGCACAAAATATGGAATGCATTACGGAAGTGACAGAGTTGAGGACGAAGACACAAACAAACACATAAATCCGCCATAGACAGACACATAGACGATTGCGGAGACAGACAGGCACCCTTCTGCCATTGCTATCTCTCTACATCTGCTCTGTCTCTCCCTCTTTCACTGCCTCTATCGCACCATCTTGCAACCTTAACCCTCACTTCCTTGGCATTGCTCCCTCTCCCCTTTGCGCCCCAAATCATCTATCTTCAGTTTCCGTCTCCTGTGCCCAGGGTGGACCGAGTCCCACTCCCCCAGTCCATCTTCCTCCTCTTGTTTTCCAGCCTGCGGCCCAGAGAGAAAGTATTTGCCCTGTCTCTCCCTCTCTCTGGCTGTGTCTTGGCTGCTCTATAAAGGTTAGTGAGAGCATGGTGTGGGTGTTGGTGTCTCAGGGTGAGTTATGGGTACTACAGCCAGGGGACCCCAGAAAGAGCCGAGTGAGTGTACTGTTGGGAGAAGGATGAAAGAGAAAAAGAAGGAGGGAGGGATGGAGGGAGGGCAATTTAAGGGTTCAGAATGCCAAGTGCTGATGTGTTTGTTTTCCATCACTGCTGTTCCGGGCAATGACAGAGAGAGAAAACAAACGGCAACACTGATATATTACATACAGACTTTCAACTCTATTCTCAAAGCAATAAGTCTGCGATGAAAGTGTCTTACTTATCGCCAAAACCCTCGGTTATCTCTTCATATCAAATCTTCACACGTGGAATCTTGGAAGCAGACATTCAGCTTTAAAATGCTGCTCATTAGGAAGAAATAAAGAAAGCTAAACAATGTGTAAGCCTCTGACTGTGGGTGTGTCTTCACAGCAAATTCATCACCACATAAACTCACTGTGCAGCTGCTGGGATGAACATGAACAGAATGATGCTGTTGGTTACATTAACCATCGCTGTGACTTGACCAGAGAGTGCACAGTCACGGCATGGCGTCTGTTCAAAACCAAGACTTTAACTGTGTCATTTCAATGGTGTCTGTCAACTTTTACACTGTGCAGTAGTGCTTTATGCTAAGTGTGAATACCTGTCTTTATAAGGTAGTGTGTTGCTCCTGTTGCGTGCAGAGACAACTCCAGGCACGCTGGATTGTCTAGCCCCTCCGCTGCTGTAAGGTAACGTATGGGACAGATCGGAGGGCGGAGGAAGAGGTGGAGGATTCAGTGGAGCAGTAGAGAAGACAACGGCTTGGCTCCATCGGTCCCTGACAAGCATGTGGACAGAGAGACATGAGCTGTGCAGCTGGATGGAGGGAATAGGAAGGGTAAAGAGGAAGAGGGAAACAAGAGGTGAAGGTATTATATATCCAATGACCTGCTACTGGGTCGGTCATTACAAACTCATGTCAAACATTGTTCAAACCCACATGACTTTATTTTAAATTGTAGTGGATATCACAAAGTTTCCAAGGATACCAAATGTTGCGGCTCTGAAATTCAGGAGGACATGCAAAAAACTAGGAGTGCACTCCTTAGATTGCAAATCTTCACTAGGCAACAGATGGTGAAGCACCTACTGCAGTGCCGCTGCAACTGCCAGATGCAACCTGCAAAGATTCTCCTTACTGTAAGGAAACAATAAATGGCACAATAAGTCCAAACTTCTCACTTAAAAGATTATTTATACAGCCCATGTTGTTATTTATTAAACATCACAAGCAAACAGGCAACTTTACAACAAAATAATCGAATTCCACATTTTTCTAAATAATGTTCTGTTCATAGATTGCACGTACAAGTGGAGGTTGAGGGTGTTCAGAAGATTCATGTTTTGACATTGAGCTGATTAGATTGCCCACAGTAACTGAATTTAATTCCAACAAGTAACCACTCTCATGTCCATTTTTTTCAGCTTTATAACAAACAACATTTCCTACAAGTCAGTTGAAAATTAAGCAAATTCCAGTCAGTTGTGTACTGAAGTCTGCGTCTCATTTGTTTACGAGAGGACCTTGAATGCTACAATATGTCGACCATGCTTTCGAAAAGTGGTGACAACAAACAATGAAGCACTGTCAATATGGCAGGGATTTATTCATCTCGTACTGAGCCTAACTGTAATGCAGTGGTTCTCAAACTTTTAGAGTTGCATTCCCCTGAAAAATCAGGTTGTATAATCACATTATATCACTGATACAGGTGATGCAATGTAAAATGCTGCTCTCAGTGGCTCTCAGTGCCCCCTTAGGGGTCCCGACCCCCAGGTTGAGAACAGCTGCTTTAATGGATCACAACAGAATGGGTATGGGAATTAATCTGCAGATCCTCCAGTTTAAGATGAAATGACACTTTTATATGGATGTAAATGTGGTCTACAACAAACTAGGTAAACCTTGTTTTTGGCCCAGCAGTTGATGACTTGCAGCTGCTACCGCCCGTCTTAGAAAAGTAAGGAGTCAGCAGTTGGTATAAAACTGAGCTGTCAATAAAAAAATAAAAAAAAATGTCAAGGTTTTTCAAAAAGTGGGACTCACCACAACCAGGAGAGATCCTTGAACATGCAGTCATTAATAGGCACAAAAAATATTAGGCTGATGGGTCCAGTAGTATGTGAGAGTATTTGTCATTCACACACACACACACACACGACTCTTTGCATGACCTTCTCCTTCTCACAATGGTCTGAATAAACATTGAATAGCTACAAGGATGAGCTGGATAAAGCCCAGACGGAATATATGTGATACTGTCAGACAGGGAGGAATAAAATTATCTTTTAAACCTTAAATCTGCTTAAAAAAAAAAAGTTGGAAAACTGGATGTCAGAGGATAGAAGAGAAGAAAGAGCAGAATGAAAAGTCAATGTGACAAGGAGACAGAGGAAGGGGAAGACCCCCAGCAGCCCACACAGACCCAACCTGTGTGCTGTCTGACCCGCAGCTTTTCTTATGAATGGAAGGAAATTGTCTCTTGAAAAAAAAGCCTATTTAAAAAGCATGAGTAATAATAATAGAATCAAGCCAGCTTCTGAGAGCAGGACAACAGTGTACAGGGACACAATACATCCAGGGGCAAGAAGAAGGGAGTGAAAAAAGGACAAGAAGAGATAGAAAGGTGAAAATGACAACAAGAGAGGTTTATTTTATTAGCCTTTAATAAATATCTGACAGATTTCCTGAGGAAATATCGCAGATCACATGTAAAATAGTTTAAGACTGATGTCAACTGCAGCAACATATGAAATCTATTAGCGAGGAGCCACAGCAGACACAGGGTGAGAGGGAGCGAGAGAGCAACAGAGGAACAGAGAGTGAGAGAGAGAGGGAGCACTGCTGAAAGTCATGCAGGAGAAAAAATCTCACAGCCTTTCCAAATTCTTCGAGAGGTAAAAAAGTCAGCCAAGACGCAAAATCAGAAAAAGGAGGAGAGAAAAAAAAGAAGAACAGAAGCACATGCACGCACGCACACACCCACACACACACACATACACACACACACATACATATACACACACACATACACACACACACACACACTCAGGCACTGATCTCCACATCCTGCTGGGTTCAGGGCCAGCAGTGAAACGAGTGCCCAGACACCGCTGCCAGCCCCAGGGAGGGATGGAGAATGGAGACACACACACACACAGAAAAACAGTGAGAAGAAGAAAAAAAAGAGAAAGAAAAGGGTTGGCAGGCAGTATAGCCTGCCAAGAGTGCTACCATCTGTAAAATAGCATGACTTCAGGGCATCTTCTTGAAATGTACCTCTTCATTCTGGCTAACCTCTTCACCTACTATTGTTTATGTGAAAATTAGAGCTCACTGTCATCAAACCAAAAAGTTTTCCCCTCCTTTGGAACTGATGCATGCCTGTGTTTGTAATTCTGAATTATACTAACATATTGTTAATTAAAACAGGGGCGTTTTCTAGAGTTGGGGTTTGGGAGTTTGGCACTTCCTGCCCCCCCCCACCAAATTCTGATTGGCCACCAAGTGTCATCCCATTATCCCAACCCTTCCTCATACCTAAACGACAGAAAAGGTTAACTGTCAATTACTCCTGAAACAACATTTACTGTATACCGATGGAGAGTACTCGCAGTGACAGTTATCAGACCTTAACTACCTTACATAAGTCATGTAACATAACTCATAGGTTTAGGCACAAAAAACTTCTTGGTTAGGTTTAGGAAAATATTGAGGTTTGGGGTAAAATAACTATGTTACATATGTCACATGATGGAAGTGATGTCATTCATGTGATTGAAATTTTAGGCTGTTCAAAACTTTAAATAATTCTACGTTCACATTTCATTATGTGCAGGACCCCGGTCTCCTGGGCAGAGGTCCTGTGTTTGTTTGAGCCATCCTTCAGCTCACTTCCTCCAAATATAGACTTTTTGCTTATTATACTTGTCCTGTCATTCTTACTATGTCCAGTAGGAGGCACCGCTGAACAATACATGGACATATCAGTCGGAATAAACTGCTTGCACTTTTGACCAGCATGCACATTTTTCTAATAAGGGCGGGCCACATTATCCTCATGTATGACTGGCTCTCTGCCTAGTGAGAGGTGGGACCTTAGTTTCAACCAGTTGTTTCATAAGTATTTGTTAAGTGCATTGTTTTCTTCTATTGTCATGGTTTGTGTTTCTGTTGGTCATTTCCTGTTTTATTTTGTAGTATTGGTTTTCCCGTGTGTGTCTTTGTTGTTTTACTTCCTGTCTTTGTCCTTTTCCCGCCCTTGGTTGATTGCTCATTTGTTTCACCTGTTGTTGTCCACCCACCTGAGTTTGATTATCTCCCTGTGTATTTATTCCCTGTTAGTCTCTCTGTCTTTGTCGGTTCGTCATGTCGTGTTGGTGTTTTGTTTCCCGTATCCTCCAGTGTGTTCACCAGTGTCTTTTTGGTTTTCTACCCCCCTGTGGATTTATTGGCTTTCGCTTGTTTTTTGGTTTGGTTTGTGGATCCCGTTTGTGGAAGTAAGTTTGCGTTTGAATTTTGTTTTGTTTTTTCATTAAATCCTTTGACTCTGCACCAGTGCCTTAGTCTGCATTTTTGGGTCCACCTCCAGAGTACTTTCATTGACTTTACACC
>JAJHUR010000994.1:0-47891 GCA_027495735.1 Lutjanus campechanus
CTCGCCACACCCCCAGATACCGTCACACTAGCACACACACAAAGCACAGATGCAATTAATTATCATTCTGTATTATAATTCTGATTCAATAAACCTTGGCCTAAATGACATGGCAGAATGTTTTGGTAAATCTGGTGTTTTTTAAATAGAGCCTTGGTATTTGTACATTGCCAGGAAGAGAGACAGCGACAACCACATACAAATATAAGCATATGATCCCTCCTACAATGTTCCTGACTCCCACAAGGCAGCACGTCACAGCTGTGAACTTTGCGTCCCCTGTCTAATTAGATGACCTGATATCTTACAGCAATATGTCACAGTGGAATAACTCGTGGAGAGCTGACCACCAGCACTGTCTGTCCTTTTACCACTAATAGTGTCGCTCATTGGCTTTTCTTTTACCTCGTTTAGCCTGAAATTATGTGTATATATCACCTGAGAATAGGTATACATGCTCGATCCGTGCACACAGCTTGGTGTGTGCATGCTGCAAAATGAAGATTAATATTTCAGATTCAAATAGTGCTTTAAATAGTTGTCAAGAGCAGCCTTGGTACATTATTTTAGTCTCCACTGCACTTCTTTTTTGGGGGACACTGATGCATTTGAGGATACTTCAATTAAATTTAAAAAAGAAGAGGAAAAAAGGGACAAGATTAAAAGGAAAAATGTGACCTGTTAGTGTGCTGTAATAGAATATTAAAAGTATTTTAATTTTCAGTCAAAAATATAGCATCATAAGCAAGGCACAAAAGAGTTTCTTTTGCTCATTGCCCCGTCCCGTGATGCTAAATGCAAATATTTAAATGGGGGTTATGGAAATTCCTGGGATGCACCCTGAATTTGGCATGTAAAGCAGGGCCAAGAAGATTGTTGTTGACACCACGTACACTTTTGTCCAGTACATCCAACAGTGAGAAGCAAAGGAATAGATTAAAAGTGTAAAATAAAAATTAGCTGTATTGTCCACAAAATTGGAGCACATCTGGGGAGATACTTCAACTCAAAAAGTCAGTCAAACAGATTGATTCTGGATAAGGTAAGTCTTGACAGCTTACACCCTTACAGAGATTTTAACTAGTGCTGATATGTAGTAGTCACCAACAACTTTGATAATCTGTTAATCATTTTATTTACAGCAAAAAAGCTTAATGATCTCTAAAGTGATTTATTATTGTTATTTATTATTAAAGTGAGCATTTGGTGTTTTTCTCTGTTTTTGTCGGGGGTTTTGGACAAAAACAAACATTTGAAGAGGTAATCTGTGGCTGTTTTTGAGAGCTCAAGGTGATTGTGATGGGCATTTTTAAAATTGTTTTATGGACTAAACAGTTCACCAATTAAGGGAAAATTGTAACAAAAAATGAGAATAATCAGTTGTGGATTGACAACTGACTTTTTTTTTTTTAAAACAAAAGAGTTTTTGTATGAGCATTGGTAACCTTAGATGATTGTTTTTTACATATAACATTAAAAAAAAAAGATAAGTTCGTTGTGGTTTGGTTGACATTGAAAGAACTAGGCTTTTTAGATTTGACGTAACAACAAACATCTATCCACAAGGACAAAATTCTATACTGTCTGTCCACTACATAAAGGACGAGACATCAGGGAAAACTAGATGCCACACAGTCTTTCTTATCCTCAGTTGAATGTTACCAAACAATGGATTCTTTTATACAAAGACTGTCTGTTAGAAATTACATTTAAAGCTATAACATATAACATAGCTGCAATAAAATGTCTGAAAACATCAGACCTAAAAAGATAAATTGTTTTGTTGATTTTGTTGAGTACTTACATTATCCAAAATATTTCCAACAATGGTCAAACCCAGAGAAATCTTTTTATTCCAGATAATGGTGCCATTCCTTGCTTGCACCTAGTTGCTATAACGTCCAGGTAAAGACCGAATACATCGGATACGTCAGAGAGTGAAGACGGAAGTCAGCAAACGTGACTAAACATAACTCGTACAAAACTGAATACATTAACTCGTCCGTGAATATGATTTCTGCCTGAGTCACGCTAGATTGATTTTCATATGCAATAATGATTGTTTGACCACGAACAAAACAACTCCCATGATCCCACACTATTGTGTTAATGTTAAAGAGACCCCTAGCTGCAAAATGTACATATCGTACGTTTAACTAATTTGCAACAGCAAATACATTTTGAGGGAAACGTCATTGTGTTTCATTTGTTTTCTACCCAAACCATAATATTGCAGTAAACTATCCAGTGACTACAGCGTTATTTAAAAATCAGAAGTGACTTGATACATGCGATTTTTAGATTCATTTTTAACCAAAATGATGGTCTTTCCCTCAGCTTAACCAAAGTGATGTTATTGCCAAAAGTGCGCTGGAACCACACTCCGACGCCTTTTGTTTTTCTCCTGGTGAAGAAATACATAATTCGCGGTTCACCAGTTCACATAATCTGTTTTTTTTAAGTATTTAAAACCAATCATCATTAAAGCATATGACCTGGAATCAACATAGCACAGGGTTATTTTGCAGTGAGAGGCTTTTTCTGTTTTTCTTCTATAGGTAGTAAGTGTTTTGCATGTTGTTAATATGCCCTGGGTGCCTACTGACATTAAACTGAAGAGAGTGTGAAGCAGACTCGCAGTCGCAGCAGAGAGAGAGAGAGAGAGAGAGAGAGAGAGAGAGAGAGAGAGAGAGAGCATGTCGACTGACTGCTGCGTGATATTCTCAGCATGATAAAACTATTCATAAAGTCAGTCTAACGTTTGATCATGTGATCGGTTATAGTTGACTAATTTATTTAAACCTGCCACCGTAGTAACAGTGGTTAAATGACCTGAAACAAGCTGCAATTTAAGCATGTACATGCATACACACATGCGCACGACACAGGTACACTCAAGCAAATAGCACTGCACCTCTGCCTAAACGTACCCAAAATCACAGTCTGGACAAGAGGCCCAGACTGCGGTGGTAAAATCTGGTGCTTTGTACGCCTGTCAACCGCCTCCTTGCAAATCCAGTTCATTATATAAATCTATTTTTTCAAAGACGCGTCTGTAAACATAATTCAGGCAGGCATTATGTTGTCAACACAACAAATTAAATCGTCCTTAGTAACACAGAAACACAAATTTCTGGGAGACAGGGTTGTTAGCTACAACAGAAATTGTTCTGATAATATGTATATTTATTTATGTATGTGTTTTCTTCTTTGTCGTCCTTTGTTTTTTGCTCAGCAGTTTTGTTTTCACAAATGTTCCACGTTACAGTCCCCCTCTGCATTTCACACAGCAAACAAATTTTGTGAGAAAACATTGTGGCAGCAAATACCCGGCTCCTGTTATCAATACATAGCTGACTGTTGGCAGGACCTTGTGCAGTGGTTATGGAGGGGGATGGGTGAGATTTACAGTTTCCTTTACCAGGTAATGTCTCCTGTTGTGAAACAATGTGACAGAAAATCAGTACAGCTGTGATGGCTCAGCAGTGTTCTTTGCCCCTCTACATTCTCCTCCAGGAGCTTATCCAAAGCCCACCTCAAATGTAGTGTATGTAGCCCGTGGATGACTCATCCTCAGGAGAATGAGCTGTATGGTGCAGGTAGCCTTGCAAATAAACATTTCACGATTTGCAGAGTCTACTGAAGTACTGACTTACAGTCTGAACCCACAGACCGCAAATACAAACTCTGACAAACCAATTCTGTTTGATTCTGTCTGTGAGGCACACAGTGTAAAAAAATATCCCCTCATGTTAATGTGTCCCTCCTGTGTTACACATGTAATGACTCTACCACTAAAACACACAACAATGAGACATCAGTTAAGGCTCCAGAATTTTTAGTCATTTTGTTTATTGAAACAGCAAATTTGTCATCATTGCACCAATTGCCATGGAGACAGGGTTAAGTCCCAAACCTACTGGTATTATACAGTGCATGAGTGTATGCTCATTACCCTTTACCGCAACTTCCAGGAAACACTGCACAACTAGGTGGATGGGTGACTCCACCTTTTTGTCGGGGAGGGGGAGGGGGGGTTCAGGAATATGGAGGCATTCAAATGATTTTTTTGTTTCCCAGCAGCCTTTCACACCTGTTTACTTCAAACGCCCTGTAAATCCGCCCCTGCTCCTCATTCAGATTGCGGCGTCCTGTTGCGCTGTCAGATTTGTTTGTGCTGTTTTTACTATAAAGTTTGTCACTAATGGGGAAGAGAAGTGATGCCTTTATGACAGCTATGTCTGAATTTTTTATTTGAATTAGACTTTATTAATCCCTGTGGCAAAATGTGTCCTTTGCACTTCTCCTTCCTAAATATTTAGAAGCAGTGGGCAGGGCCTGGGGATGAACTGCTTCAAACATTGACCCTAGCACTCTACATGCATGTCATCTGAGGAAAATAATATTGATAGAGCAGTGTTTTCTCACATTGACCTGTAACATTAAAAGCTACATTCATTTGCAGCCCACAGACACAGACTGTATATGGAAACCAAAGGGTGACTAAACATTCTCAGATTTTTCTATTTTAATACATTTAGACTGGGCTGCACCAACAAAGATTAATTTAATCTAAGATTAGTTCTATTCAGACTTGAGCAAAACTAGGTTTAAAATGAGTGAATCCAGGTTTAAATTAAGCAGAGCTCTATTGTTCAATTAAAAACTAATCTCTGTTAAATCCAAGTAGTAAATCCAAATTGAAATTAAAAGTGTAATCACCCACCCAAAATTAAAATAAATATATAAAAATATAACTTCAGAAAACATTAGGCCTTCATTGTTTGCTAGCTATCCAGAAAGTTAAGACAACATTAAATCATTTGCTACCTAGCTAAAAAGTTAAAATGTGGTGGCTTAGTTCAGTTGATAGAGCATTTGAGAGAGAACCTCGAAGAATAATAGAAGATTAAAAATGAATAACAGCACCGTGAGAAAAAAAGATACTGCCTGGCAGCAACCGGCAGACTGTTTTAACAGGTCAACAGGAGTGAAATAAAGAAGACATGCATTAAAAAAAAAAACTCACTTGGGTTAAGATACATTTTTGGTGCAACTGAAATCAATTTAATCTAGATTTAAAGTAAAAATTAAACTTAAGTTTAAAGAGAGGTTGAAATGTAGTCTTTCTTAATTTAAGATGTTTAAAAGTTTGGTGCAACTTAATCTGAAGTTAAGCCCTGATTTAATCAGGTTTAAAAATTCATTCTTGTTGTTACAACTCAGCCTTAAGTGGTAGATTATTCAGTAATTCCCAATAAAAAGCCAGTTTTAGAAGAAAAAAAAAACTTTTTCCTGTTCTGTTAACCATATTGTGACGCCTCAAACTTTTCCTGGAAGGTTCCCAGCCCCAGGCAGAGCAGAGCGTGGAAACACCACACAGGAACTGTAGCTTTTATTTTGACCGAGGACCTACTTTCTGAGAGGCAACACTAAGCAACCATGCTGCACATGAAGTAAAAAAACAAACAAACAAATCTCTCACACAGGACAGTGTAGACAACTGCCTGATTGTGCACTGGGGTGTAACAAAGCTAATTTGTCAGAAGTGAGGAAGTCCGCCTGCAGGGGAAAGTATAACCTCAACACAGCGCCTTAGACCCTTTATCCAGCCTGACATCCTTTTTTATTCTACAATTGAACAACTTTTTATTCAAGCCTAGTTTGTCCTGGTTCAAATAAAGTTAGAGGCACTACACTGCCCACACAGGTGTTTTCACTTGCTTTGCTTGATTAGACCTACTCTCAAGACAGTGTGGGTGTGTACAGACTGCGCTTGATTCACATCTGTATCACTCTCCTGTTGCTTTTGTTGCACTTGTTAGGGAACTTCGACTTAACAGCTTTATCTTTCTTATCAGTACAAACAAACAGTTCAGTCACCTCACTCTAAATGTCAGTGTTTGTTTCTCAACACAGAAGCACAAGTCTCCTTGATTATTTAACGATCGGTGCATGTCATTGGTTTTTGCTATTTCATCTGCCTGTGTCAAGCAAGTCAGAGGCGCAAACCTGAACTGTGGCGAAACGAAAACACCTCATTGTTGAAAATGAGAATAAAATATCTCACCATTGTTGTGAAATTCAGACTCTGAAAAGTTAACTGATTTAAACTGACTGACTGACCTTATCTGGTTTCTACAAAGCATTTGTACTGATGATTCAACTGGGAGAGTTTTATGCCCATCCAAGCCTGGAAAGTGCTCTAACTCTTACAGGGCTTTTACTAAAATAACTCCTTCCTCTCTGTCGCTCTATTGTCTTCGCTCAGTCTGAACAGGTGTCTAATCAACAGAAGCAAAGGAGGACACGAACAAGTCCTCCACATCAAACACCAAAATGCATTGTTTTGTCCATGCCCTCTGGAATTTCTAATCTTGTCGCCTCTATCAGTAGACAACATCATTTATCTGTGCCTTCCAAAGCTGGTACTGTTGAAAAATAAATCTGTTTTATGACGTGACAACTCCATGGTTAAGGTTTGGTTAGGTTTAGGAACAAAAATGATAAGGTTTAGAGAAAGATCATGGCTTTGGTTAATAAAGTATGTTGTAAAGGTACATAAACATTGTGGCTTCAGCTACAGTTAGGGGAGGTTCATGGTCATATTAAAACAAAAATGTTTATTTTGACGGTTGGAAATGAAAAATGTACATGAGTGTCCCATGTTAAAGACCTACGATTTTGTTGACCCATCTATCCACCCCAGCCTCCTCCTTGCACAAACCTACTCTTGAGAGTGCAGAGCTTTCATAACTCATGTGCATACCAGTTTAGGATCAATAAATCATTCTTGTAAATAATGTCACTTTCTATGCAAAATGGAGATGTTTGTCGTTGCAACTGGACTTTAGCTGAGGGGTTAAATTTTTAAAGGGTATATATGGGTAAAAGGTATATAAGCATATTTTCATCATTTTGTCTATTTATTACACTTTATTTTCATTCTTAATGTTTTCTATGATGGTTTAGCAATATATCTGTTTTGTGGCGGAAAAATGTGGAAACCAATAAATCAATTAAAGTAAAAGGTATTAATACACTTTTTAATTCCTTATCACAGTTTTGTGAATCATTTCCTCATACGGGAGTAGAGTTTAAGTTTTATAAAGATATAATAAAGTGATATTACATGTCAAAGTAATAACGGTGCTAATAGCTTTTGACAGAGCTTCTTCTCAGAAACACCCTTGAATGACATTGTTGATTAAATTACTCTTAATGACGGCAATAATTAACAATCATGAAGTTCAATTCACAGTCATTTCAGTTTTCATGAGAGTTTTCATGATAGTTTAATGCCGGCCTTATGCACACCCTTAAAATAACGGGTTACCATGGATATTATAGTAGCTATATGTGGGCTGGATTTCTGCAGATAGAGCTTAATTAAATTTCCTCCTGCCTACCATGGCCTTTCATTTTTTTTTTTTTTTTTAGTTATTTTTTTGGCCATTTTGTGCCTTTATTGTATAGTGCAGCTGAAGAGTGGACAGGAAATGGGGCAGAGAGAGAGGGGATGACACGCAGGAAAGGGCCGAAGGCGGGAGTCGAACCAGCGGCCGCTGCAGAGGACTCACAGCCTCAGTACATGGGGTGGATGCTCTACCAACTGAGCTAAACCTCCACCCCAGGCCTTTCATTTTAAAATCCTGCAAAAAACGTGCACCTGCTTTGTTGAGATGAGAAATTTTCCACAAAATCAGCCTTCACAAGGTGTGTGAAACTGCACAGCCAACCACACTTATCATATCTCCTCCCACTTGTTGCGTGCTCCTCCCTCAAACGCATGTGGGAGAGAGACGCACTTCACTGCGAACACACAGAGGGCCTCTCTGTCAGATGACAGGAAACTGCACTTCCAGGCCAAAGCAGCTGTTTGATAAATAACACGCGTGGCTCCGGGGGCACAAAGCATCTCAAAGACTCAAAATGTGGCCCTCAGTCTCTCTGACACACTCTGCTCACACACACGCTGTACACACACACACACACACACACACACACACACACACACACACACACACACACACACACACACACACACACACACACTGATGCTCTCACACCCTTTCATACGTGCCGTACACACAAACAAACACTAGGTCTCTCTTCTTCACCCTTTCTCCCTCTCTCTTCAATGATTAAAAAACAATATCCAGCTTATAACTGCAAGTTAGTCAGACACCCACACTCATTTGCAGTGAAAGGCAAATGACCCTGGTGATGAGTCATTGCATTCACTCAGAGATTTGCTTTATTCAACACACTGAAATCTCATAAGGCAGAGTGAAGCAGTGGTTCTCGCCATTGTGCCTCTGAGTGAGCTCAGGTGTGCCTTGACGTTTTTCTCAAATGTGAAAAAAAAAAAGTCAAACAAAAATAGCACATAACGTCATTAAAATCCACTGAAATCAGACTGATTTCCCAGCCACACACACGCGCACACACTGTACAAATTAAAAAGGGCTCCCTTGTCCTGTGATCACACTGAGCTTTATATAATATTTCCAGCAGATCAATAATTACGTGATCCTCAAAAATGAATTTCTTGTGTCGTTATAGTGAGAAGACTGGCAGGAAGAAAGAATGTGCTCTGTCAGGCAGCTAAAAACCTCTGTGGTAATAAGTATGGTGACAACAGGGAACTGCATTTTATTCATTAAGCGTTTCATCGTATTAATGGTAAAATTAAAATAGTAAACACCAGGCATCCTCAATAACTACAGCTAATGAGTAATAATTAATAGTCACTATCATGCATGTGCAAGTGCATGAGACAAGCATGTGAAGCGTACATGTAGATATGATGTGGGGTGAGAGTGTGTTGTGGGGCGGGAGTGGCAAATACCTTTGTGACCCGTGTGACCCTAAGAGTCAAAAAGTAGAATCACTGTCTCGCAGTTGTATGTCTCCAGCAACCAGTCAAGTTACAGTTTACATCCATGTCTGTCCAGAATTTAATAAAAACTATTAAGTGTAATTTTTGGCAAAATGGAAGTTCTCACTATACATGTATGAGTCCAGTGAAAAATTGTCAGCAAGAAACATGCTGTCTTCACTTCACTTCAATTTTTACAGACGAATACAGAGAACAGATAGAGAGCTACACATTATGATGTCACAGTGAAGGCGACCTTTGACCTTTTGGTTATAAAATGTCATCACCTCATCATTTTGTCCTGTTAGATATTTGTGTGAAATTTTGCCTCAATCATCGTATTAATTTTTGAGTTATGGCCACAAATTTGTTAAGTCAGGTCACCATAACCTTTTGATCTCTGACCACCAAAATGTAATCAGTACATTCTTGATTCCATGTGGATGTTCATGCAAAGTTTGAGGAAATTTCCTCAAGGCGTTCTTGAGACATTGCGTTCATTTGAATAGGATGACCTGAAAACATGATTCCTGTCGCCTGCATGGAGGCATGAATGATGGATTTGAAACAAGAAAGATGGAAGAACAAAGAACACACGACTTGCATTACAGATATTCAGTCTCTGATGAAAAGCAACATAATGTTTACACTTTAAGAGAGGCCTTTCATTTCCAGAATGATCGACTGTTATAGATAGTTTTGTTTTTAGTTTTTTTTTTTTCTGAAGTGGGACTGTATGCGGTACTTATCCGTAGTCCCGAGTATTACAAGATGGTGGTCGGAACACCCCCAGTTTGATGAAGCAGACATGAGTACTGGTGTAGGAAGCTAAGCAATGAACTGGACAGGGTCAGCAGCGATGTCTTTTAGCCATCTTTAAAAGGTCCACCTAAAAAAAATCAATATTGGTTTAGTGTACACTACATTTAGAATATTTTAATCACTTTATCTGTCTGTCAGACAGCTTTTTCAGCCAGGAAACCGCTGATATATAATCCAAGTATCGCTTTCTCCAATCCCACCAGACTCCTTTGGCTAATTTTATCTTGCAGAACACAGGAGTTGCTGGTCTACCACTGCCTCAGTCCATTAGTTTGTTTGTGTTATTGTGTGATTTCAGTGTTTTCAAAAAGGTTATTTTCCGTACTACTACTATTTTTTTTCCTGTTCTTTCCAAATTTGAGTCATTTGGATGTAAAGATGATGTCTGATGACAAACAATCAGTAGAAAAGAGTGGAGTTATTTCAGACCAACAAAGCCTCATCACACAGCAGTCTGGTTGTGTCTACATGACGACCATTATTGTGGTATTACAAAAAAGACAGGGTTTTTTGCATCACCATATGTCCGTGAGTCCTGTCACAAGCCATACAGTACGGTTCTACTACATAGGTGTGCATTCTACTGCAATATGTCTGTCAGACTGCAGCAGCTGTCCAGGCAAACCTGTAAAATGTACAGATTGCAAGCATATATGTCAGTCACAGCATTATTACGAGATGCATAAACAAGGCTCTCTATAATACCATGTGAAAACTGCTGCTGGCTATAGCTCATACCACAGAAGAAGAACTTGAAAGGGGCGTGACTGTTTGAAGGGGAGGTGTCAGCACTGTGGAAACATCCTGGTTAGTGACACTGAACACAAATGCTACATACAGCCTTTCCCCAAGGAAGACCCAGACGCAAAATATATATTTTAAGATTGTGAAAGCCGTTACCATGACGGTAGACATGAACTCATCTTTGTCTGTGCTTTGTCACCTTCAAAGGTGAAAAATGGACATCCACCAGTGCCGACTGCGTGAAGCTCTTTGTCAGACAATTCAGATGTACAGAAACTATTCATTGATTGTACACAATGTCCTGGGATTAGACAGTTACATCATGTTGAACTACTTAACAATGCAGGCTATTGTGCCCAACCTAACCATTAGGTCCATAGGGTCCTTCTAATGTATAGCCTCATTTCCACCACAGGAACTTTCCCCAGGGACTAGGAAACTTTGGATGAACTCCATTTCCACGAAAGGGACCAGAGAGTAAATTAAGTTCCGGGGATAATATTTTACTCCTCAGAAAGTCACTGTTTAGGAAGTAGTACTTAAAGTAGAGGAACTTGGACACATCGATATCGAGTTACAGCAGAGCTCATGCAAACAATGAACTGACGATGTTGTTGTTATTGTTTAGTCGTTAATTACGTTGGCTTTTCGTTTGTCAGCTGACTTGTTTGCCAAATCTTTGTGGGTCTTTAGACCACATTAAAAACACAGACCACAACGGGCTGAGGGAACCTTTTAGGTCCTAAAAAGAAGTTCCTGAGGAACACTTTCAGGTACTTTTGGTGGAAAAACAGTATATGATTCAACATACAAGCGGAGGTGGACTAATTCTTTTAGCGTCCACCTTATGAGTTTAGCAAAGATCCCTGTACTTCTCGAGTTTGATGATGTGGAAAAAGTTTATTTTTTGGCCCAACCCATCTTATTCTTATTGTGGGTATGGTACTATGACTGATAGTGAAAAAACTACTTCCATGCAGTGGTTTAATGCCATCTGCCACCAGGTATCTGACCTCCAAACAGAGCTGGATAAGGGGTCAGTTATGTTGTTGTGTTGAGGAGGCTTGTATGGTCTACCGCGCAACAATTCTTGTGGGCTCTTGTTTAGATCCTTTCAAATATACAACTCTGGCATTGTGTCGTATCAGCATCTACAAACAAATTTCTTGCCGAAGGACATGCTGGCCTTGACATATGAAGGTAGTTACACAGACCAACACAAAACCTATTCCGACGCCTCTATACAGTTTCTAGCACCCAAGTATGGCATTGAGATTTTTCATGCGCTCAACCATGATGAGTTGTCATTGGGTTCTGTTTCATAGATGGCTATGACCCAAACACACCTGCCTACGAATTTACAAGGTGTTTTGGTTGTGTGAGGTATCATAACCAAGGCTATGAGGACCCTGTCAATAAGACTGCATATGTGTCATCCAGACATGTGAATGGAAAATTCTCATCCCTAAGATACAACGGCCTTCATGTGGAGGTCAAGTGGGAGTTTGACTGGGAAAGAAGAAAAAATAAACATGGAGTGGATGTGCAGCAATTTGGTTAGTTCTAATAGGTACTGACATGTCTTGGCCCTTGAAACGCCCTGACGAACAGATGCAATCACGCTGCACCATAAAACAGACAATGAAAAACTAGATACCATGATTTTACATTTCTCTATAACACAGTACAGTCTCACAAACCATACACTGTGTGTGGGTCACCCCTTAATCATAGTCAGAGATTTTGATTCAATTGACAGCTACTGTGTGTGCAGTACTACCACCTAGAGGTCTGTGTCACGCTGTTCTGTCTTACAGATGTATTGGCAAACTCATGTTTCTACTTTGCAAGACTTGTGCAGACTCCTTAAAGGGAAAATTTTGCACTTTTCACGTGGCTGTTCAGCCATTGCTAATGCTAAATGTACTCAATTGAAGCAATAAATTCCTCACTGCGCAATATATTGATAGAGAAAGCTGAGTTCTAATGCAGGGAAATCTGCTGGTCTTCTGCATCCACTGATGTCACAGTGATGTAGTTGGTGTTAAGGAAGAACTACAGGCTATTTCTGCTTGGATTTCTAGCATCCACCTCTGGGTAGCCAGGGGGTGTTCTAGATGACTATTTTTTATCACCTAACACTATGTTTGGCCAACAAAGTAATAGCTATAAGCTAGGGTGGTGATGCATGACAACATTTCTTCGTAGGTGCTATGACAACTGTCCATACCAGACTCATGTTGTATCCGCTTCTGGAGAATTTAGGTGACAGGATGTTGTACTGTAACACTGTTATATTTTTGTTGCGTGATGGTGACTCTCTTGGTCCGTACCAGTGTGAGTTGACAGACGAGATACATAAATGATGGAAAACTGTACTTTATTCCTAAATGCTATGCATACAACTCACGTAAGAACAAGACTGGTATTAAATGCAAGGTTGTGACTCAAAAAAATATGGAAGTTATATACTTTGGTAAGACTTGCAAACTGTCTCGTAAAAAAAAACACCCTACAGTTCAAAAACGTTTATGGTTTACAGTAGTTTCTAAATGTCATTACACAACGTGATAATGCAAAAAGACTTTTGACGCCATCACTTCCTGAGGATGACAGGAATGAAAAGCAGCAGCTGTACAGTGAACGACAAAAGAGACGTAATGATTTCTGAGGTTATGTGGCATATGCATACAATAAACAAGAAAATGTCTGAATATATTATGAAACTGTTGAAAAAATCATGAACTGTATGTTGGAATGACCAGGGAGAACATAATGACAAGAGGGTCAAACATGTATCATTTGTAAAAGAATGTCACAAATCCGTACAACTGTTCCAGACCAATAGGATGGCAGGAGTTGTCATAGCAATATGTGGTCCTGGAGACACCCACTGTGCAAGATGTGGTCACAAAACTTCACAGGTGTCTATTTGAGATCAAAATGAAGGCCAGTTTTGAGTATGGGTGTGGTCTGTGGATGGCTGCTGGAAGTAGGAGTGTATACATCACAGTCATTGCTCCACTTACTGTTAAATGTTAAATGTAAAATGCTAATCTCACTTTCTACTGGACCCATCAGTTTATTTTTTGTGCACACACATGACTGTATGCTGAAAAACCTTGAAAAACATTTTTTATGATTCCATACCCATGACAGCCATGGCCAGAGGTGCTATGTTTTTGGGTTATCCCATTATTGTGGACGTGACAGAATTTCTTCAAATTTGGTACAAATGTCCAATTGGACTCCCAGATGTACTGAATAGATTTATAATAAAATATCACATTAATGTCTAATAGGATACTATCACACCTGGAGAGTAACTATTTATATGTAACTAGTTACATGTAATTAAATTACAAAATAAATGTAATTGTTATCTGGTGTCCATTACTGAGAATATGTAATTAGATTACAGTCAAGTATTTATTTTTTTATGTCATGTTTTATTTTTTATCTGCTTCATTGCACTTTTATTTTATTTATTTTATTTTGGACTGTTGATCAGACACAAGAAATCTGAACGAGTCACTTCTCACTATGGGAAACTGAGATGGGAATTTTTCATGAGTACAAACTGATAAAATAATCAGCAGCTTAACTGATGATAAAATAAGTGGTAGTGACAGCCTTATCTAAAATAAATAAATAATTAGATGACTGTTTACGAGATTCAACAGAGGAAACCTCCACAGCATCATCATTTTGATGTATATTTAGTGTGTGTATATTTAGTGCGTGTTTTAGTTTGTACTTGGATGGACTTGTGAGTCGTGTCAGAGAGTGTGCGGGCGGTAAGACTACTTTCTTCTTCTTCTTTTTTTTTCTTCTTGGCATTAACAAACTTTTCAAGTGATAGTGATTTATTTCACAGGAATGTAAAAGATGCACATGACAGATGTTAAAGAAACGGAAAACCGAAACGGACAAAGATTTCCTGAGGCAACGGTGAAAAGTGTCCAGTCTGTCTGACCACAGTTTGTACAAGGCTCTTTGCTTAAAAACCTGAATGAACCTGAGCCTCATTTTTGGGCATTAGGCCTGAGGGCTGCAAGTGTTATCTGGCTGCATCAAGTTTACTTTGTTTAAGAAAAGAAAGAATAGTGGAGTGTATGGGGGAGGGAGTGTAACGGGAGTCTTTAACAGGGAGTAAAAGGGACTGAAAGGATTTTGATCCAGTGATATTATATATCTGTCCTGGTCAGGGCAGACAAAAGCACACAGCAAACCACCAGAGAGCAAAGCATGTCATCTGAATAGTATGTCTTCTTTGCAGTGTTGTACATCCAAAGGCTTTGTGTGGCTGAATTTGGCTGGTAGAAGGCACAAAGGAGGCAGTTTGTTCGCCCCTGACAAGTGTGCTTTTATTTGCGGCGGCCCTTTGATGTATAGAGAAACTTTGGCTGGGATATCCCTCGCAGACAAATGCACGAGAAATCCCACTCCTTTGTATTATCCTTAACAATTCCCTCACCATTCACAGCAAAGCTTTTATTCCCTTTAAGACCTTTATTTTAAACTTTGTGCCTACTGTCTGTCTGTCAACTGTAATGGGGAATCTTGTTTGACTGAATTGTACAGAGGAGGGGTTTTGACGGGGAGACGGGGGCATGCAGTTCAGATATGAAAAAACATCACCTGACCATGTGACATTGTTTATCAAGAAAGTTTGGTGGTTATTTTGATACCTTTGAGGCAGTAAAGAAAGAAGTGTAAAAAATATGAAAGCGTATGATAACAATAGTCTATTTTGTGGCTTTTCTGGAGTCCATCCTCTTCAGCAGATGGAGTTTGCACACTTGTAAATTGTAGATGCTTATATTTCCATTTTGTTGAGCAGTTTAAAGGAATGGCTCAAAGTTTTAAGATACATGCTTATTTACTTTCCTGCTGAGAGTTAGATAAGATCAATACCAATCTAATATTTATAAGGTAAATATAAAAATTCAGCCCACAACCAGTTGATTTGGCTTAGCAGAAAGACTGGAAACAAGAGGAGAACAAAAAGGTGACAAAACACACCAACCAGCACCTCTAAATCTCTATAATTAACACGTAACATCTTGATATTTAATTTGTCAAAAAAAAACAACAACATCTAAAAATGTCACATTTTTCCTTTGTCATTTTTACTCTGTTTTACTGGGGGGTTATCTGCCGTAGTATTTCCTGGCCAGGCGCAATTACTTCCTGCAGTCTCGCCAGGCAACTAGCTTAGACCCAACATGCTGTTTTTACACTTTGATTTTTGTACACACAGATTATGCAGAAACCTACATCAGGTCATGTGGAAAAATGTTTTTAACAGACACTAAAACACACGTACTTTGACTTTAATTTGATTGTGAATACATGATGTATGATGTCATGTAGCTCAGTTGGTGGAGCGTTCACCCCACTTACTGAGGCTGTGAGTCCTCTGCAGCAGCCGTGGGTTCAACTCCTGTCACTGGTCCTTTGCTGCATGTCATTCCTCCACTCTCTCTCCCCCTCTCCTGTCATATCTTCAGCTGTCCTGTCCATTAAAGGCATAAAAGCCCACCTTTTTTTTAAAGGCCCAAATTTTAATTTTTTAAAAAGGAGAATTTCTGGGACTTTTTCATCTTTTAAATTGGGTGAGAACCTTGTTTACTTTCTCAAATTCTAAATATTTTGGAGTGGCATCATGATATTTGTTGTGTTTAAAAAGTGCTTTCCATCAGACCTATATACATATACAGGTCTATACACTGAGATCAAAAAATAGAAACTGAACATTATTTGGATTATTTTGTTTAATTTTTCCAAAATAATATACAGTGAGGTTTATTTGTATTTTTTTTTTATGTAAATCACATTATGTAATCTAAAATAAATAATTTGGATTTGAGGAAACAGTCCCACCAAAAGATCCATTTAGCAGCATGGTGCTTTCAAATTTCCTTTTTTTTTAGCACAGGGCAAACTCGGTCTGCAGATGAACATCATGTGATATGAACAAAAGCTTCAGAACAGCTTCTAAACTGACCTTGTGTTAAGATTGTTTCCTTAACGGCTGTCAAAAATTAAATCTAAACTTTGAATTGCTTTCAGAATAACTGAAATACTTTCAGGTAACATGATGATTTTCCAATTGTGGATCTTCATTCAAACAGCCACATGTTGCTTCATGATTAGCAGTTTTGAGTGTAATTCCAAACTCACACTTTATCAAAATCAGCAATTTAAACAGACAGGGGGAAGAGAAAGTTCACACACTGACACCTGGGAGCTGCCCAGTATCCTGCCACAGTCTCACACTGTTGTTACTGAACAGTTGGGACTCCAGTGACTCTGTGCAACAGCACTTTGACAGTTGCTGTTGAGGCAGAGCACAGTGTTACTTCCCTACGCAGCTTTCGTCAGCCAGTCCGGGGATTTGAACTGCCGGCTTCCAAGTCACGAGCCTCCACCACCTCCTCCTCTGCATGGTGCTGCGACTGTCTCTTATATCAGACGACCAGTAAAACAGCTAAAACTCTTGACCCGTCCATTCCCGGGCGCCCACAAGTGCTTAAGCAGATAAAGATTATATTCATCACATAGGCATTTTAGTATGGGGGTCAGAAAAAAGGGCTTTTACATAAAAACATTGAAAAAACTGTTTTGTTTTAAAGCCTGAGTAATGCCGATATGAGTTTTGCGGGGTTGGTGACCTCGTCTGACTGTATATTTTAAGTTGGCTTACACTGGATTTTACTGCAAGGTATTTACAACGGTTAGTGGTTACACTGGAAACTTAAACAACTATTCTGACAATCTAGGAGAGCCTGTGTTTTCTTATTCAGTGTGAAAGAAGACGTCTGTGGGCTCGATGTCCAGTTCAGAAATCTGTTACAAGGTCAACAGCCTGTGCTGCTTCAGTCCACCTCACTGGTGTTGGCCTGAATCACACAAAGTGGATATCTGAACTCGCGATCTACCACCTACCTCCTGAGTGTGCATGCAGTATTGCTGTGGAATGACTTCCATACATCTGCAAGCTATAAAAATCACCACACTCTTGGTATTTTACCAGTGTGGTCGTCTTTTCAGTGAATTTTATTACATTTCAGTATGTCTGACTTCTTCTTCTTCTTCTACAGTTGAAGGCAGGGTGGCATGCAAATAGGACTGACTATTAATGACCAAATCACCAAATCAATCAGAGCCATCGCACTTTGTATGCAAACAGACTTAAAAACATTTTATTATTTCTCCTTTCTTTGTAGAGTCCAGCAGAAAAACTGAGGAGGAGAGACAACCATGCAATGTGAACATCTCCGACAACGTGTGTTACATATATGTGCTGCTGCATTGAAGGTCAGTGCCTCATGCTTCTACAGTGCAATATTTGGCTGATCATAAAGGGGCTACCATTTGCAGAGTTGCCGTGCATGCAAAATTTCAGGTCACTACCACTGGGAACCAATAATGCCTTTGGCTAAGCAACAAGATGCAAATACATCTATTCAAATTCGCACCACTTCATGCACATTGAAGCTTACACAAACACTCGCACACAATCTTATCTCAGAGCATCATGCTGCAGAATTAAAATACACTGCAGTCATTTCAATCATGAATAAGTTTCAGTCCTGGAGCAATATTTGATCTGAGACAAGATTTGGATCCATATTTCTGTGTTTGATTTTTTGTTGTCCAACAAATGAAACTTCTAGACATTTTAAAGGGATAGTTTGGATTTTTTTTTACGTGAGATCACACTCATAGCAGTCTGTCAGTATTACCTATAGTAGATGGCAGTCAGTATAACCCCAGTTTGGTGAAGCAGAGAGGAGCAGCAGAACAGAAATTGAGCAATGTACTGTTGTGGACAGGGTTAATTAACAAAAGTTAATTTAACTTAAAAATTAAAATTAGCGTCAAGTTATAATCTAACATTTCTATATTAAAATGTCTAAAAACAAAAGACATATGTTACATATTTTGTTTAGTTGTATACTTACATTATCCCAAATTTTTCCGACAATGTTCAAATCTTGTGAAATCTGCAATTTATTCAGGGTAACTATACATTTCCTACTAGCCACTCATTGCCGTAATGCAGGATATATCAGATACGTCAGAGAGTAAGGAAGGAAGTCATGACTAAACATGGGGTGCCCTGGCAGCTCAGTTGGTAGAGCTGAGACTTTGAGTCCTCTGCAGTGACTGAGGGTTCAATTCCCACCTGCAGCCCTTCACTGCATTTCATCCCCCGTTCTCTCTTTCCATTTCTTCTCCCGACTACAACTGTCCTACGAAGGCCCCCCAAAAAATTTAATGAATAAAACTTTAATCACAACATTACCCCATCCATGAACACGATTTCTTGTCACATCAGATAGATTTTCATCTGCAGTTGTGCTTGAAATGAAGAATGAATGAAGAAAACAAATCCCATGATCCCATGTTACTTCTTGATGTAAACATCATGACAGACCCTTAGTGGCAGACACTGGTGGACTCAGAGGGGGCAGGGGGCAATTGCCCTCCCAGTGTCCTCTATGTTCGCACAAACCACCACAAAAGTGCCCAGTTGGATGCACGATTAAGTTTCCTCAACAGTGCTTCTAGTGGGGGAAACATGATGCAGTGCGAGAGAGTTGGCATCTACGTGCCTCTAAAAGGAAAATAGTTCCCTTTATGTTTTTATTACAGAGGTGTAGAAGTTGTTGTACTTAAAGTCACAAAAAAAATTAAATCTAAAACAGAGGCAGGAACTCTTCCAACATAAATGCATTATGACTTTTTGCACTCCCTCTTAATTTTTCTTTTTCACCCTGTCCCTCAGACAGTCTGAGTATGCCACTGATGGCAGAACTTACACATTGTGCATTTTAATGTTATACAAATGTATGCTATATTCAGAATACTTTCACTGCTTCACCTTTCCATCAGACAGCCTTTTTCTGATGAAAAGCCAAATATCACTCTCTCGAAAGCCACCAGACCCTTTGGCAAAAAAAAGTCATTTTACCTTGCAGATCAAGGGAGTTTCTGATCTACCGCAGCCCTGATTGGTTAGTTATTTTGTGTTAATGTGTTATTTTGGTGTTTTCAATGGTTGGTTCAGATTCACCAAAGTCACAAACAATAACACAAACAAACCGATCGAGGCAGTGGTATATGAGCAGCTCCCATCCTCTGCAAGGTAAAATTACTCAGCGGTTTCCCACTGGAAAAGGCTGTCTGAGGGCAAGGTAATGAGGTGAAAATATTCTAAATAAAGCTACACTTTTTTTAGGTGGGATTTTTTTTAGGTGGCTAAAATATGTTTTGCAGCTGACCCTGTTCACAGCAGTGCATTGCTTAGCTTCCTACGCCAGTACTCCTGCCGTTAGTCCAAACTGGGGGCGTGCTGACCTCCATCTACGGTTGGTAATACACTGACTATGGATGAGTACCTCACACAACCACACTTCAGAAAATCCAAACTACCCCTTTAAATCTAAATATTTGTGTTTACCCTCCTTGTTGCCTGCTGTACTTTGGCAGCATCTCAGTCTGGTGGCAGGCCCAGATTGCCCGTCTCACCCAGGCAGTCATAAAGCTAATGGCAGACAGGCAGCATCCTCCACTCCAGGCTGTCAGGCAGACGGAGGTTAGTCAGAGTTAGGAGATCAATGCACTTATATGTCACACCCAGAGCTCCAGATCTCTCCCCTCAGGCACTAAAGACAGAGTTTACATAGTCACCTGGTGTTTAACGGCTAAAAGATGGTTTGCAGAAGACAGATGATACTGTACGCAGCAAAGCCAGATAGAAACCCTCAATATCCCACCAGCACATTCAGTTCAATTTCAGCCTGCTAAGCCACTGGGGCAACCCAAATATCATCCATCCTTGACACTGTCCGTCACACTATACATAGAACGGCGAAATTAGCACAAATGCAGCGCTCGCCATCAGTGTGAAGTATGGTGGCAGTAGGGCGATTATTTACGGGCTGCATTACTTTCTGAAGACCTGAGCTCTGAGTCACCGACCGAGCCTGATAATTAATTCCACACTCTACAGAAATATTATGAAGCTGCACGACAGAATGACAGATGTACAGCATGAAGCACATTGTCAACAGGGTGACTGGATTAAGCTATTTTCACTGAATAAAAAGAAAAAATTATGTTTTTATGTAAATGAATCATGATTTAATATATGTGGCAGCGTTTTTTTTTCATTAACTACACTTTGTTTGACTGAACTGAAGAGACTTGAGGTACAGTAGTTTGATTTACTGGTGTGTAATCAGAGTATTTGTTGTTTTCTGTCTGCTCTTTGTTTGTCCCAGAGCTCAACTTCCTGTAGATACAAGAGGTAGAGGGGGGTGGGGGGGATCTGACAGTAAGAGATAACCTGCCATCAGCCGGCCGTCTATTTTTAACAGCAGGTACTAGTAACACATGACGTGGGGCTCTTGTTATCAATATTTATGGAACAAAGATTAAGACAGAGTAATGATACACATAGCCCCGACTGGATCTGTCCTCGCTTAATAGTTGTCATTACGGCGAGGGGGAGGAAAGTGCTGATAGACTCAAAATTTTTCGGCTGGCACTCTACATTTTAGTAATGATTCCAGAGACCAGACAGGGCCCAAATGTAATTAGCAGACGTAAACAGGGAAGTCTGATGACGGCCGTGTTAAAATGGCTTTAACAATACATTTTTCTTTTTTTTCTGGTGATTAATTTTCTACAGTTGTCATTTGAGGAGGTGGAGCCGGGGATTATAGACACATTGTTGTCAGCGTCTCAGGAAAGTTTGGATTAAATCACATAAGATCACATCTTAAAGGGACAGTTCAGCCCAAAATCAAAAATACATATTTGTCCTCTTATCTGCAGTGCTTTTTATCTATCGAGATTTTTTTGGTGTGGGGATCGACCGCAGAGATGTCTGTCTTCTCTCCAATATAATGGAGCCAGATGACACTTGCCTTGTGGTGCTCAAAGCAAAAAAATACATTTAAGCTCAACAGCATGTTTTTTTTTTTTCAGAAAACATGACCTGGTTACTCAAGATAATCCAAAGACTTTGTTGCGAGCAGTCTCATGTAGGAACAACTTTCTGTCTATCAAACTACACCTGCTAACAGCATGACTGCGCAGAATAAAACGTGCATCTACTCATGGATGAGAGGCTCTTGCTCATGACAGCAACTGAGCTACGTGTAAACTGAATTGTAACCTCTCCTCCATCAGTAGATGCATGCTACCTTCTGAGACCTTATTGTGAGCAGCTTCATGTAGGAACTATTTTATTTCTACCAAACTACACCTGCCAACCATATCACCACACAGAAGGAAGTGTGCGTCTACTCATGGACAAGAGCTCACAGCTCATTCGAGGAGGACGCCCTTAAAGTTTACATCCCACGCTATCAGGAGCATGAGCCTCTCGTCCATGAGTAGATGCCTGCCCGTTCTCATTACCAATTTGTCAAATACCAACATTTTGTCAACACCCCTTGGCGACTCATACACACGTAAACAGTTCGCATTAGCAGCTGAAAGAAATGCGCTAGGCCTTCAGATGACTTCCATGTAAACCAGTCCACACCTGTGTGAGACACACTGGGCTTTCAACAGTGTATAAAGAGTAAGAAAGTCTGTGTATGGAGGAGGTGTGAGGGATGGATGGGTCAGACAAACAGGAATTTCAGCCCAGAGACTGGGGTTCATGCCCCATGTGAAAACCAAAACTTTGTTAAAAGTTGTGTCTTGTCACTTTCATCTTGCAGCTGCTTCACCTAGTACGTAAAGTACCTATTTTAAAGGGCTATTCACACCAACCATATTTAACTATAAAAGTATTATTTTAAAAATTGTTCTAACTCAAGTGGATGGCAGTGTCCATACCACGACTATAAATCTGCAGCCTGGACTCAGAACGATTTCCAAACTGTCTGATTTCTTAACTTAAATCATGATCTTTTTCTAGACCTAATGAAGTAGTTTTGTTGCCTAAACTTGAAAAAGTAGTTCTAGTGCCTAAATCTACCCAATCTGTGATGTTTCATAACTTTAACCACATATTAAAAAGGCTTTCTGGCAGCGTCTTGTCCATCCATCCCTATCCATGGACAGGTCACAGTGGCAGCAGGATAAGCAGGGTATTCCACACACCCCTCCCCTGCCACATTTTCCAGCTCCACCTGGGGGATCCCACGGCTTGTTTTGAGTCTTCCCAGGGTCTCATACAGACACTAAAGTATACCTTGTGCATCAGTATGAGGCGCAGAGGGGTGAGACAAGGTATTCATTGACCTGGGACGAAAACATGTTGCTCATCCATGAGTAGATGCACACTTCCTCCTGTGCGGTGATACAGTTGGCAGGTGTAGTTTGGTAGAAAGAAAAAAGTTCCTACATGAAACTGCTCACAATAAGGTCTGGTGGATTACTTCGAGTAACTGTGTCACGATTTCTGGAAAGAGACATTGCTGTTGAGTTTTTCAAATGTATTTTTTGAACACCACAAGCCGAGTGCCATTATATTCAAGAGAAGGCAGACATCTCTACGGCCAGTAGAGCTTGTTATCATTTTAAAAATTATGGCACCAGTACCCTTATAGTAATACTGATACCAATAGAGTACTTCATATGATAACGTTTTTTTTTATTTTTCTTCTTCATTCAACACCTTTCATGTGAATGAAAGCATTCCCGAAATAATCCTTTCACACTGTCTGCATTCATGTCCTATGCCACATGTGCGTAGTATAGCCACAGTTTGAATGTTTTGGCAGCATTGTGTCACACTGAACTGCCAACTACATCAGATACACTGAACTTGACTTCACCTCACCACAGTCACACATCACATTAAAAGGAAGAATGTTTGTGGAGATTGGCAGTGAGTAAAACCATTAAAAATGTCTTTTTTTTTTTCTGAGTACAAAATTGATCAAATGCAGGGATCATTTTCCCGGAGACGTTTTGATGCTACTTGGTGCTTGGTTATTTTGGTTGGCACCATAATGGTATTGAGTACCAAAGCCCAGCCCTAACGGCTTATATCTCCACTGGGTAAGAATGAAATATGAATTTTTGATTTTGGAATGACACTTTCCCTTTAAAGGAAGGTTGCTGCTTTGGGAAGTAAAGACAAAACACAGAGTAATAACAACAAGTGATAATAATGACCTATTAAACCACTGCGGAGCGATACTGTGACTGTTCCTGCTATTATTCTTATACCATACATCTTCTTTGCTGCGTTTACTGAACCTAATGAACATCAATATCTATATCTATCTCAGCCTTTCTTTACAGACCACAAAGATCTGTAATGGCGCAACATTTATCTCCATATTTATCCCACGGTGTGGCCCGTTGGCTACACATTTTAATAACACTCCCTCTGCCAAAATACATTCCACTCAAAACACTTAAAAGTTCCAAGAGTAGAGCTCAAAAGAGGTGAAGTATCTTGGCAGACCATAGAGCAAAATGCCATGCAGTCATATGCAGCCCAGGGGATGAAGTGATTGATCTGTGACCTCGGACTCAGCCATAAGATATTGTGAAGAGTGCGGGGGAGGGCATGGATAGTGGAAAAAGGGACGAGCATGAGTCAGTAACAGAGTCTGCGAAAAGCTGTGGGAGCAGAGGAAGTGTTAACAACATCACAAGTAGGAGCAAGTCAAGTTACCACGTCAGGAAGCAAAAAGGACTGAGGAGTAGGATGATGGTAGGAGCCCTGAGAGGTGATGGGGACACATACATCGCTAATCATTTAACCATGTGAAGCGAGTGAAGGGGAACTGTTCATCCGCAGCATGCTGATATGTGTTACCTCTCTCTTTTACGTCACTCCCTTTTATTAGTAGCCTGTAATGAGTAGCCACCATGTGAAAAGCCTACATTTAGAGAGGAGTGAGTTCAAGGATAATAAGCTATGTGTGACTCTCAAGTCCAGCACTTGTTGCCTGCCTGCCTGTGTGGAAAAAAAGTGCATCTTTTCCAGGCAGATGAGACTTATAATAAAAAAATGATTCTAATTTTATCTGATTATGCCATCTTGTGTCTTTGAGACAGAAATGTATTGACACAAACTGCAAAGAAAATACTTTTTTTCCCTCTCTTTTGGGCCACTGCCTCTACAAGCAAGATGACAGAGTACATGCGTAGTCAGACCAAATTAGAATCAACTATATTTGCCAAGAAAAGACTTTTGAATCAGAAGTTTTGGTGGTACAATATTGACAAGTGGCACTGACAACAGAAACTTTGATCTTTTTTTTCCCTCTAAAGCAGATAAAAATCCTCAAATTAATGCATTTTCCTGTAGGTATAATGAAGAAAGTACAGTGGTAAAGCCATGATTCATGTGTAGAAGGGAGTAACAGGTCCCCATAAAACACTTTGTTGAGCATATTTTTTTTGTTTTCTCAGAGAGAAGTCCATGGATTTGTCAGATTGCTGCTATTGTCTCCTTGCAGACGCACGCCTACAGGTTCCAATAACGCGCCACTCATGCGGCGTGATTTCCATAAACTATGACAAAAAAAAAAAGTAATTTATACCACAAGAATGACACTTTTCTTTACAAGCTCTCTCGAAAGTTTTGGGCTGCTGGCAAAGAGTCAGACAAATATCACCTATTACTCATGTTACTTCGTACATTTGGGGCTTCACTTGCAAGCACAGCGCTTCGTCACTGCATAACAATCAGATGGCTGAGTGTTGGCAGTGCAACTGATGGAATTTTACTGATAACAGATTTCGCCTTTTGAACTTCCCAAGATATTCCTGATCGAAAAGTGTCACTCCTGGCTTTAATCGCTCTGATCGCTCCTCTTAAGTGTCCTCTGGAGGACGTGGATTAACTTTTTTTGTGTGATTTTCTCTCTATATCTGTCCGCAGAATTTGCCAAATGTAAGTATATCTGAGAGTGTTTGGTCCTGCACACAAAAAAGCGGAGTGGGGGGGTTTCTTTTTGAGCAGCAACAAGTTCCTGAAGAAGAACTTGACAGGCAAACACAGGGGCGCTATTTTAATGTGATATTTGTTTTGTAAAAAAAAGCGACCTGGATGCTTGAAAAATCTAAATGACCAGCTGTGCGTATGCGTAATAGGCCTATATTATGGCCCTTCGCCAAAGAGGGAGTATTATAATACAAGTGTATAACACAAACACGTGAATATGGATTTTTTTTTTTTTTTTTTTTAAATAAGTTTCATGTCTCTGTCACTGCGGATTTAGAAGATTTGAGGCAGTGAACGAGCGATCAGTCAGGAACTAGTAGTCTCCCCCATAAACTTGGATTGCCGTCGCTTATTTCAATCACGTAAGACCCCTAATGGCGCTGTCTCTTATACACATCTAGATGTGTATAAGAGACAGGTGCGTATGCGTAATAGGCCTATATTATGGCCCTTCGCCAAAGAGGGAGTATTATAATACAAGTGTATAACACAAACACGTGAATATGGATTTTTTTTTTTTTTTTTTTTAAATAAGTTTCATGTCTCTGTCACTGCGGATTTAGAAGATTTGAGGCAGTGAACGAGCGATCAGTCAGGAACTAGTAGTCTCCCCCATAAACTTGGATTGCCGTCGCTTATTTCAATCACGTAAGACCCCTAATGGCGCTGTCTCTTATACACATCTAGATGTGTATAAGAGACAGGTGCGTATGCGTAATAGGCCTATATTATGGCCCTTCGCCAAAGAGGGAGTATTATAATACAAGTGTATAACACAAACACGTGAATATGGATTTTTTTTTTTTTTTTTTTTAAATAAGTTTCATGTCTCTGTCACTGCGGATTTAGAAGATTTGAGGCAGTGAACGAGCGATCAGTCAGGAACTAGTAGTCTCCCCCATAAACTTGGATTGCCGTCGCTTATTTCAATCACGTAAGACCCCTAATGGCGCTGTCTCTTATACACATCTAGATGTGTATAAGAGACAGGTGCGTATGCGTAATAGGCCTATATTATGGCCCTTCGCCAAAGAGGGAGTATTATAATACAAGTGTATAACACAAACACGTGAATATGGATTTTTTTTTTTTTTTTTTTTAAATAAGTTTCATGTCTCTGTCACTGCGGATTTAGAAGATTTGAGGCAGTGAACGAGCGATCAGTCAGGAACTAGTAGTCTCCCCCATAAACTTGGATTGCCGTCGCTTATTTCAATCACGTAAGACCCCTAATGGCGCTGTCTCTTATACACATCTAGATGTGTATAAGAGACAGGTGCGTATGCGTAATAGGCCTATATTATGGCCCTTCGCCAAAGAGGGAGTATTATAATACAAGTGTATAACACAAACACGTGAATATGGATTTTTTTTTTTTTTTTTTTTAAATAAGTTTCATGTCTCTGTCACTGCGGATTTAGAAGATTTGAGGCAGTGAACGAGCGATCAGTCAGGAACTAGTAGTCTCCCCCATAAACTTGGATTGCCGTCGCTTATTTCAATCACGTAAGACCCCTAATGGCGTTGTCCGGGCGAGGGTGTTACGTATATCTGTACAAGCTTTTTCTGACAAGCCCGGCTTCTTGTTGATATTTGTCTTTTACTGTAGAGCCACCAAGGTGTTGCCTAAGAGAGTTTAAGCACGCCGATATTGCAAAGGGTTATTAGATTCCTAAGTCAGCGAAGTGGTGGGCGATCTACTGAGCACAGCAGAAGTTCTCATATGATGACTTCAAACAAGACACATTACCTACCAGCATCTGTTGGAGTGAGTGGATATTAAGACACTTCTATCTCCAGGACAGCGTAGGGAGAAAATGGTAAGTAACACACAGCACATAAAGGATGATTACCAGTTAAAATAGTCGTGCCTTTGCTGCTATTTAGTCTGGCAACGCATTGCTGGAAGGGTTGGACTCAAGTCGCTACTTGAGAAACTCAGTACATCGAGACCCATGTCTGTCTGATGAGGCTGATGTTGACAAAGCTTGTGTGAGAAAAAGATTGTGTGGCATTTCTCGGCTCAGGATATGCCGGTACAGTGAGAGGGGTAAGGAAATATTACATTGTGTCTGCGCGCAATGATGTAGGCTGAGAGGACTGTGTGTGTTGCCAGTGAGGGTGCTTTATATTTTATGCATGTATGTATGTTCTTTTTTGTGTGCGGTGTCCATGTTTAAAGCAACATGTGCCACTTTACCTGTGACACTTGGCCATATAAGCATGACATTTCTGGAACAATAGGGCTCTGAATCAGCGGTGTAATTTGGCGTGGAGAAAGAGTGGAGCCTTTTTTAATTTGAGGCTCATATATTCACTGAATTGAACCGGCGTTTTGTGATATAGGTGCTGTTATCTGGAAGGAAATGTCCGACCAACATGTGATCAAATATTAACAGGGACTGGTTTGGCAAGGAGGGGGGAATACACGTGACAAAGACGCGGGGAAGCAGCTAGAGTAAAAAAAAAAAAGCAGTTTAAAGTGGGCACTCAAACAAAAGTATATAGATATTTCCGTGGCCCCTCATAGTTACCCCTGGCTGTGTTATGCTTTCAGCACGTTGGACAGAGGCACCGGAGTCGTGCATGGACTAAAACGCCGAGTGGACGCCAACTCTCTTTCTCTCTCTTTTCTCCCAGCCCCCCCTTTGCCAAAACCTGGGATTGTTTTTTCAACTTTTGGTAAGCTTATTCTGAGGGGAGCCTGGTGGTCTGTAAACGGGAGCCAAAAAATTTAAAGAGAAAAAAACAGCAGGAGGAAAAAGGAAAAAAAGAAAAGAGCTTGTGCTTTTTAAAAGATGTCATTGTGAAAGTTGAAAATGTTAGGTCGTCTGGTCTTTCGCACACCACATCATTCTCGGTTACCTATAAGCCCCCCCACCACACTGCGTTAAACTTTGGGACATGCAAGTCTTGGTCGCGGAGATCTAACCACGCACATAGTGGTTGTCAGCCCCCTTGTAAAGGTAAGAGCACAATCCATTGTTTTCATGTCACTCTTTTGTTCCTGTCGTCTTTATATACGGGCTTCTTCTTCTTCTGGCTTTCTTTTCTCTAATGAACTTCGGCTTTATAAAACTACACAGCATGCAGCCTTTTCGCCTTGGCAGTGTGTCTTAATTGTGGGCATCAGTGACCGAAATAACTCCGATATGAAATCCGATCCAGGTGACCAACATCTCTCCTTTTTTTCTTATAATTTTGAAGTTATATTTCTGAAAATACCGGTGCGTGTGCATTCGTACAGGCATGTGAGGCGTTTAAATTGCGTTTTCGTGCTGCTTTTTAAAAACGAAGCTTTTTTTGAAGCGTTTCTGGAGTTTCCGAACACACTGCCTGCTGCAACATAATTTGCGTAATCGTTGCGTTGTGCCTAATCATGCTCCCAATATGGGACTTAAGACGCTGCAGTGATCCTTCCAGCCTGCACGAACTGGAGTACTGATGTTGGTGCATATCATCAAATTGTCTGGAAAAGCCTCTGTCTTTCTTTCTCACATCTATCTATCTATCTATCTATCTATCTATCTATCTATCTATCTATCTATGCTTATTTTTTTCTTGTTTGGTCTGCTGCATTCATGTTTTGTCTTGATGTCAAACCCTCTGGATTTTGTTATCGACCAAAAATAGCCCTACTCTTTACCCCTCCACCCCCCCTCCCTCCCCATCCCTCCCTCTATCGCCCCCCTCTCCTCCCGTCATCGCCATCAAATCACTTGTGTTTTTACTACGACCGCTCCACGGTTTCATTCATAAGGTGCTTTTCACTTCACCTGCTACCCTACCCCCCTCTTTTGTCCATACACGGCTCTGTGTCGACCTGTCAAACCGCATGCATGCAGACTAACGGATAAATCATGTAAAAAATATATATATAAAAAGAAAAGCAAAAATAATTAATTCTTGGTCGTTTTGACTCGTGTAATTTTGCGCCTAAAGCGAGGCTTCCTTTACAGTACAGGCGATACAAATTGTTCTATTATTCCTGTGTAAAAATTACAATAAAGATGGGCGTGGTCAAAGTGCATCCACTGACAGATGTTATGGCTGAATGTGATGGAGAGGGAGAGATAAGATGGCTTGATATGCAATTGTTCGGGAGGCATCGATTTTTTTTTCTTTCTCTTTCTTTTTTATTTCAGATTAACGCCTGTATGCGTAAATTGTCACGTGTATCTGATTTAGACGATCATCACCCAAAAACTGCTCTGGGATTTTATTTCTCTGCTCTCCTGAAGGACTTGTAGCCCAAAAAATTCGTCTCGCACCGATGCAGAAGCGGTGGATATTGTCTATTTCCTCTCACTCACTCCCTCCTTCTCTATCTCTCTCTCGTCTTCTTCTGTTTTTTTTTTCCTCCTTCTCTGGTCAAAGATTTAAGATTTCTGATCCAAGACGAAGCAATTGCATGTCAAAAAACAACTGCAAGAGAGAAGAGAAAAGCCCCAACGCCCACTGGGAGTCCTGTTTTTAATCAAGACTCCTCTCTCTGTTTTTAGAGGCTCAAATAAATACTAAAAACGAAATGTATGAATTGCATTTGATTATGTGATTTCTCCGCCGGCGTTTTCGCAAATTTTCACGCAGTTATGAATGCGAGAAGATCGGTTTCTTCATATCATAGCCTATTACTCCTCATTTTATATGACAGTGAAACCAAAATAGATCATATTACTTATTATTAGGCTGCCCGACATTCATTTTTAAAAAAAAAGGCTGCGTCGCCACGTTTCAGGCTTATCAACACCAGAAAACGGTTTATTGCACAAATTTTAACCACTTAATAATTAATCTAACGAAACGATATGTGTTTTAGTTTATATTAGATTGGGAAAATTGGGATACTTTGAAGAAATATTTGGCCTTTAATTCACAGATGCCTCAAGAGAGTTAGAGCTCTTTTATCGCAGCATCTTTTCCTGTTATATCTTGTTTATAAATATAATCTTTTTCTCGCAGATTGTCTATTTTCTGGCCATGTAGCAGTATTTTTATTATTATTTTTTTTCTACTGAGACGTGGGATTATGGTGTGGGCGTGGGCGTGTTGGGTGGAGGAGGAGGGATGAGCGGAGGCGGGTTAGGAGGGGTCTGTGGGGTGGCACGACACACTTTGTATGTATGAAGGTTTTTTTATAGCACTTTTCTGCAATGTACGTCAGCGGATCAGTCCATAAATGGGGCTGCGTGTGTTTGTGTGCGGGCGTGCGCCTGCGTGCGCTCGCCGCTGCGTGCGTGCGTCTCCGCGTGTGTTATCTTTACCGAGAATCTCCCCTCTCTCCCTCTCTCTCTCTGCACTCTCAGCTCTGCAGAGTTGGGGTGGGCGTCAATAACAAACCTGATGGTAGGTTTCATTGCAAAAAAATCAGATGAAATTCTTTCGGTAGGCCTGTTTATTTAACGAAAAGAAAAATAAATAAATGCGCTGTGCAGGAATGAGGATTAACATTAATAATATAGCAGATTGTTTCATACAGCTAATGCTTTTTTCACAATGTAAATGTTGGCCTTTGTGTGTCGTTTTTTTCCCCCGTTGCGATCAATTCAAAAAGGATTTGGCGAAATCTCAATTAGGGACGTTCAATAATTTTCTTTTAATATAAATAACACGCATTTCTTTTTAACAAAAACTCGATTTCGGGTCGTTTTTCCTTCATGAAATGAGTAATAACTTGTCTTATTTATCTATCTGATGCTCTGGTATAAATTATAAATAGGGTATCGATTATTTTGGGCTATAGATGGCAGAAATCTCGACTCACTGCTGGGCGGGCGTCACGATATATTTAGAGCGAAAATTAATCATCTTAATCATTATGGAAATGTAGGCTACATTGCCCGCCGCCACCGCCGCGTCGCTGCTGCTGCTGCTTTAGTCACCACCACCACCACCACCATCATCTTCATCACCAACACCTTCATCCAATTAACAGGCTTGTTTAAACAAGTTCTGGCAGGAGGCGAAGCCATGAACCTTATTCCGAACCTTTAATTATCAGTTTTTCGTCACAGTATCACATGATGGGGATTTTTTCTTACAGTAATGAAGCCCACGATAAGTTATTAATACACGTAGTTATGATCTTATATGTCGGACCACTGCGGGACTACAAGGATTCATGATGCTCTCTATGTGTGAGTGTGTGAGGAAATGTTCGATCAAACCATCCAAGTGTGTCTCTCAGCATGCTGTGAACATGCAGCAGTGAATCCAAGAAGCAACTTCCAGAAATAATAATAATAAAACAAATGTGTATTTGTATCTCATGAGTATCTTAAAGTGAGTCATGCATTTTTTTTAACAAACTTTTTTTTTGTATTTTTATGAGAGAAAATGATTTATTTCTGTCTCTAATTTTGCTAAAATATGTATCTTGGTGGGAGGTTGTGTCATTAAAGAGGCATCCAAGCATCTGATTTGAGTTTTTTAGCAGCAAATGTCTGCTTTTTTTTTTTCTTGAGTTGGACGAAATAATTCAGCATTTCCAAGTAATTTTGAGGCATGATTAGTGTGTTTTCCTTTAGCAGTGAACCATGCAAAGGTTATTGATGCTGTGGTGATATTGGATTGAGGGGGAAGAGAGGAAGAGGAGGGAGAAGGGAAGAGGAGGTGGGGGGGGGGGGCATAAGCCAAGAAAAGAGACAGACAGACAGAGACAGAGAGAGGCTTAATAAGCTGTGGAGTGATTTGCAGTCCATCCCTCTATAGAAATAATGTATCAGCTTGTATATGAGGATGCGGAAGGAGCTTAGAGGACTGGTCTTGATGATTACAATAAAGGTTATTGTCATCACAGGAGGGATGACATTAACTCCTCACTCCACTAATCTGATTAACAAAGGCCTGTGACTTTACCTGTTTACCAGTCTGGAGTTTTCTTAACTGTTCTCAACTGCGCCCTCGTCTTCTTTGACGTCATCCAAACCTCATAGAGAAATGTTTTCTCAGTTGACGTGTTTTCTCTTCTTCTCGAAAAGGGGAGAACGCAGTCTCACTTTGATCAAAAAATACCCTCGTCGCCTTCCTTTATCCCCAATGAAAATGACATTTTGTGAAATGTCATTTGGTCCGCGTTACAACGGTTCCCTCTCTCGCACAAGGAGGCATAATTCTACTTGTTAAGTGAAGCTTCGGCAGTGCGGACCTGTCAGCATCATCGTGCTGCATTTGGCAAGAGAAGCCTTGAAAGGTTATACAAGTGTGTCGTGTTGTCAGCTCCTGCATGGCTGGTGGTTGTTTCTTTCCTTTTCTGCTGCACAAACAGGCAAAAAAGGGGTTGTGAGCAGGGAAAGATGTGAGGAAACCCAACTGTTCCCATGTGTTAAAAGCAGAAATTTGCAACGTAGCACGCAAAGATGAAAGGTTTCACCCCAACACCTCGGTCATTGTCTCTGGGAAATCTTAAACCTAAAGAAATCTTACACCTCAGTTCCGATGAAATAGTGCTTTAGCAGTTTTCAGAAAGACTCTCAAACAGGCCGGTGCTGTCATGCTTCTGTTTGACCCTCAGTCGGATGAGTCAAACAGATCCTACAACTCCCTTTTTGCTCCCAGTTATTAGACATTTTCATTCAGAAATCCAGACACAGGCAAGCCAAAAGCCCTCTCTTGATACGCCACCTTCAGTTGTGTTGTATTTGCAGAAATGAGAGAGCCCATGTTGTTGTTTTTGCTCCCTCTAATGAGATGCCAAGTGATTTATTTATGAATTACTTGTTTGGAACAGCCCCCTTGTGCAGTGTGCATTTTTTTAATTCTCTTTGGAGTCATGTCGCTCAGTGATTGCTGATGCAACTCTTTGTCATCCAGAGTTTGCCCTCACCTCCTGTGAGCCTTCGGGGAGGGCTATATCTATCTTGGCATGTCCCCGGGTGTGTTGGAGGTGGGAGTGACTCATTAAGCAGGTGTGAGCATCCACTCCCATACTGCTACATGCCAAACAAGAGCTCCTCTCCAGCTCATAAGCTCGTGCAGGGAAGAATCATGATGGCAATATAGCAAACACATCACAATAAATCTTTGCACTGGACCAGGGCCAAGTCACAAGGATAATGAGCTGCTATTTCCCCATTATGCTCACTCTTGTATTCATCAGAGGTGGAGTTTCCAAACGTTCATCACCCATTGAAAGGTTGTGGCTCCACTGACATTTTTATTTGGATTCTGCGTTATAAAAGGGAGTGAATTGTTCCCAGTTTGAGGGTGAGCAGAGTATCGAGAAGCAAAGCCGTTTCAAGCTCTGTGTATGTAATTTAAATGCGTTTGTTTAGCTGACATTTGGTAATAATAACCTGTGAAAGCTGGTTACTACACTGCAGAGCACTTGCAGGGGAGTCATCCATCTGTTGTGCAGAGATGGCTCACTTTAAAAGCAAGCAGAGGCAGAATTGTTTTCAATATAAGTTCACGTCTTTGTTAGCCTCCTGTGTCTGCTGTCATCCAAATGTTTTAACTCACTGACCATTATATTCGGTATTGATTTATCTGTCGAACATTTTTTTGATTAATCGATTAGTTGTTTGCTTCATAAATTGTCAGAAAATAGTTGGTCGCTGTTTGAGGACGTCCTCAAATGTCATGTTTTGTCCACGACCAAAAAAATATTCAGTTTAGTGTCATCAATGACCAGTGAAACCAGAAAATATTAAGAATTTGAGAAGCTGAAATCAGAGAATGTCAACATTTTTTCTTAAAGATTACTCAAAATTATTAATTGACCAGTTGTTTGGTCCATAAATTGTCAAAAAAAAAGGTTAAAAATGCCCAGGGTGACTCCTCCATTTTTGTTTCGTCCACAACCCAAACATATTCACTTTACTTCGTAGAGGACTGAAGAAACCAGAAAATATTCACATATCGAGAAGCAGAAATGTGAGAATTTTGACATATTTTCTTAAAAAATCACTCAAAATAATTAATCGATTAGTTGTTTGGTCCATGAATTGTCGAAAATTGGGAAAAAATATTGATTGATTGCATCGATTTTTTTGTCAACTATTGCAGCAATTGCCAACTATTATGATAATCGATTAATCATTTGGGGTAATTTTTTAAGAAAAAAAAGTCAAATTCTCTGATTCCAGCTTCTTAAATGTGGATGTTTTCTGGTTTCTTTACTCTTTAATGACAGTAAACTGAATATCTTTGGGTTGTAAACAAAACAAAACATTTGAGGGCATCATCTTGGCTTTGGGACACTCAGATCAACATTTTTCACCATTTTCTGACATTTTTTTAGACCAAACAACTAATCGATTAATCAAGAAAATAATGGAACAATGAATGGAAATAACCATTAGTTGCAGCTCTACATTTTATACAGCAAAATGATGATGAAGCCTCCTCTGAGCTGATATTCAGGGGTTAATGACACTAAAATCACACATTTAATGGAGCACATTATTGTGAGAATCTTCTAGGGCTATATGAAGGATTTAAAAATAGATTTAGGAAGACTCATCCTGCCTAAAATGGATGGTAAAATGGTGTTTGGGCTCAAACACCTTCTTTCTTGCAGCTTATTTTGGTGTAAATCCCCAAGCCTCCTCGCTATGTGCAGCCCAGTACAGGAAATGCTTATTTTTAATTCTCTGAATATCTAATTTTACACAAATAGGCCATCTCTAAATGGCACGCCGTGGATCACGACTTGGTGGAGACGTGCTGTTACGCAAAACCTTCAAATAAATAAAAAAAAATAAAAATACACCGCCTCTTTGGCCTCACTGAGGGAAAAAATACGGAAGAGGAGAGGCTTGGCTTGTGCTTTATATATTCTTCCAGACATTGTGGTGTGGATGCAGGCTGCTGCTGCACGGTATGCGGACAAACAAAAGCAGATAATGCACACTGAAAGCGCATTAATAGTTCCGCCTCGGGGCTGCTGCTGCTGCTTAAACAGGAGTTTGGTGGCGAGCAGCCAGCCAGCGGCAGGTCACATGTTGCAGCGTCATTGTGTAGTAAAGTTACTGTAGTTGCAAAGAGGCTCCTCATTTCAGCTCCAGAGGTCTCTCATCTCATCCCGTTGCTGCCGCTGCCGCTGCTGCTGCTGCGGCGTTTTCAGCATGCGACAACTTCAGTCTCTTCAGACGATCTCCAAACGAGCCGCCGTGCAGCCATGGGAGTGCAGCATTACCTCATCCATGCAATTTCCACCATCAATAATTTAATCTATTTGCTCCAAAGCTGAAGAGATATCCTGAAGCTTGTCGGGAGAGTACACAGAGAGAGGAAAAAAAATACTCGCCTAAAGAAGTAAATTTACTCAGGGAGTTGTCCAAAACATCCCAGATGACACTACTGTCCTGTTGAATGGTCTGTTTTACGACTTGGGCAGTAAAAGGTATGTTGTCTGTTTGTTATCTTTGATAACTTTTGGCTTTGTTTGATACTACTTGAAGAAAACAGACATAAGTGTGCGTGTGTGTGTGTGTGTGTGTGGTGTTGGGGGGGTTGGAGGTGAGGGGAGGAGGTGGGGGGGTCTAAAAGTAGCTCGATCAAGTCCGGTTATCCTGCGAACAGACAGCGCCGCAGCCCGAGAGGGGATATGTGTAACCTTATCCTCCCGTTCATTAATAAAAAACGGAGTTATTATGTTGATTGGGTTTCCAGTGGAGAGCACGGGCTCAGCAGATGTAATCTCGAGGAAAAAAATAAAAAGAAAGAGGAAGACTTTTATTTAATTATCAGCGGCTTATTTTGAGTAGTTATCCTAAATAACAATGTGGAAACAATTAAGCGATCATTTTAAGGAACTTCACGCTCAGAAATCGCTCAATCAACTCTTTGTTCAGAGTGTTTATAGTCTATATTTGTTCATCTGAACCTGAACACTGAACACACACCAAAAAAAGAACCTCCAGACAGTTTTATGTTTTGTTGTTTTGGAAGAGAGGAGAGAAAAAAAAACTTTGATGAACTCATTAAGACTTTATAGGAAACCCGAGACCTTAACGCCCAGCTACATCGGCCAACATACACTAGTGTTGGGTCTACTTGTTGGTGTTATGTGTGTGAATAACTTCAAATTACCGACCAGAATGAACACGGATTAAAATTAAGTCCCATTTATAGAGGGGTGGAAAAACTCAGCTCATTTGGTGTGAAAATATCTTGTCCAAGAACTTTATCCGAGGATCAGAAGAGCTATACAACACAAGGGCTCGTTAGAGGATGGTTTCATGATGCACTTTCCAAAAAATGCGAATTAGGGCCACATTTCTGGTCAGAGTTATGACTTAATGCCATGTAAGTGGACTTTATAGCCTGTTTACAATTACTCACAACCCAGACTGGCTGTGCCTAATTGTCTTGTCCTGGAAAGACGCTATCTATCTATCTATCTATCTATCTATCTATCTATCTATCTATCTATCTATCTATCTATCGTCTTTCACATGCAGGAGGGAGGGAAAGAGAGATGGGAGGGAGAAAGAGAAGGAGCTCTTATTATTTCGCGGTCTCACACGCCCTCTAGTGTTCAAAGTCAGGAACTGCAGCGCTGTTAATTTGGAGCTACATGTCTGTTGGTGTTATTTGAGTGTTTTGGTGTCAGAGTCGCTGATTCATGGGTTAAAATGAGCGATGGACTTGTTAATATTAAGATTATAATCGGAAATTAAACTTTAGGGTACTTTACTGCTGATAAACTTGAGTTTTTCACATTTAAGGATGAGTACTGGCTTCAGATGTATTCCCATACTCTATTACCATACTGTACGTGTTGTATTGTTTCAATTGTTGCACCCAGCGTGGGAGGGAATCGACGTCTCATTTGGGCAGCACAGATCACTCAGCAGCTATTTGAATGCCGGGCTGTCTGGGGCAGTGGCCGGGGTTGGCCTGGAGGCCAGGTATAATCCCTCTGTGATGCTCATCTATTACTAACCGTGCTCTGAAACTGTGTCAGATTGAAAACAGATCTCAAGGAAGTAAGCTTCCACACGTGTCAGCCATTACTGCAGACAACTCTAATTGCCTTTTTTAAGTGCTGCATTGTGGCACACAAGGGAGACCTCCTCGAGTAGATATTTTGATATCATCTGCTGCATGTTTTTAATGTCTTTTGGCATTGTTTGCTCTATGTCAAATGTGACAAAACATATTGCTAGGTAAATAGCTGCACAGTTCTTGAGGAATTGAACAAAGGCGGATGCCCACAAGGGAGCAAGCAGTGGTAGCGGCGGCAGAGAACAAATGTTGCCATAGGTCCTGCATTTCTATTCAAATGTAGTGGGCACATTTCCCTCTTTCATTTCTTCTGTTTGATGTTTATTTTCCCTTCTAACGGTTCCAAAGATATCCATGCACGCTGTTGGTGAAGATGAAGCCATAAAGTGTGCTGACATGTGCAGAGAGGCTGGGGAACAGTACTGAATGTGTAATAATACTAGTCCTTTCATGCTTTAGAGCAACTTTTCAGCATCTGTCAAAGGAGGCATTTATCACTTTAATCCCCACCTGGCACAAAGAATAAATGCGAGGGTAAGTTACATATCCCTGCCCATACAGCCGCGCTCTCAAAGCAGATGAACAGGTGGTCATCCAGAGACGTCAAAGCCAAACAGTAGACAGGAGAGTCCACACACACTCACCTGCTCCTATTGTCCTGGGTGTTTCATGCTCGAGGTGCGTTGTCATGAATAAAGGCGTGTTTGAGCAGCAGGTTTTATCTTCCTCGGCTCCATGATAAGTGATTTACGTTTGGTCGTGGACGTGACACAGCTGGATTGGTTGGATATACACAGATATCCTTATATTTTAAGCAACCTCGATGTGTGCTCAACTGCTTCTTTGTTAAACATTTTCATGACCGAGCCAGGGTTGGGCAGCTCAACTTTTACAACAACTTTTTAGACTACGCTGCAATATACGATATATATCTTGAAGGGGTGTCACAACTTCAATATTAAATCTAAAATTGATCGAAATGAACAAAATCAAATCAAAATCAAAGACAGAATCTGCAGTTCTCCCTGTATTTTTTTTCTGTCTCCACATATCTGAAATAAAAAACACCTCAAAGACGACACAGCGTAGCTTACCGGCCATTATATTACACTTAATACCATATGGACAATCATTTTTAAAACCAGAATTTGAAAACACCAGTTGTCAGGGATTAAAACGAATAATCTGTTGATGTTTGCAAGTCAAGACTATAGTTTAATCAAGGCAAGGCATTAGTGATAAAAAAAAGAATGTTAAAATAGAAAAAAACGCACCGACTCGTGATCTTACAATTGATAGTCAAATGATCCTCGTTATAGAATATGATGCATTGCTGTAGATTAAACTACAGTAGGGTTGGGGAATATGTGTAGAATCAAATATTGCAATGTTTTTGACCAAATTGACTGAGAATATTGTAGGGGTGACTATTGGTACTTTCACAAAATGTTAATGAGATTTTTGATAAATAATCATCAGTAATGTGGATATAATGACTAAGTGGGTAAAGAACAGTCTGATAAGTTCTGAAAATGACATCACTTTACTGTAACACAGCCGTTAAAACCAGGAAAAGACAACACTTATGCCAACAATATCCAAAATCTGTGATATCGATATAATTGAAATTTTGCCCACCTCTAGGCCAAACCAGCTGTCACAAATCTGGTCCAAAGGCTGTGAAACAGTACATTTTATTCCAAACATTCCTCCATATGTACTGTAGTCCCTCCCTTGCTGTATTATTCATGCTCGTTGTGTTAACTCGCAAGCCGCTTTTTTATTAACAGCGAAACCCGGCAGTGCACATAAAATGTTCCAGAGCTGGATGTATAAAACACGAGCAAACCAATCAGTTGTCACATTTAGCCTCTAGTAGATACAAGCCAGAGATCCTCCGCTGGTCCCACAGCAATTAAATGATTCATTGGCTTTATCGCATTTTAACAGGATGTTGATTGAGAGCATAAGCCATATTGATTGTCCTGATGGAAACAGGAAATCGCAGAGATAGAAATAAAATCATTTGTTGTTCCCGGTGTGAGGGTACCCGGGGGAACGGCATGCAATTGCACGCTGTTGAGTGGCATTACCCCCAGCAACCTCCTCCTCCCCTCCATTCTCTCCCCTATGGAGACCTGGAAGAGACGTCATCTGTGGTTGTTATGCTGCGAAATGACGCTGGCACTCTCTCCACCCCCTGCTACTGCAATATTACCCCTGTGGTCTGTTACGGAAGATGCAGCACTCTTCGTCTGCACCATTTCCAGCATGAAGTTTGACGCCTAACAGTAATCAGCCCTCTGCCTTCATTTCCTTCATGTGGAAGTGGAACCATTTGAGCGCGATGCTGATAATAATATCAGCCTAAATGCATCCTACACATAAAGCTCGTGACTGGCCTCAATCCCGTAAAAACCTACATGGTTTTCAGTGCCGGGAAGCCTCACAGAAAATTCTCGTCATTGGAAGCAAATGCTTAACAACACTGAAGGGTTAATACGCTTGCTTTTGCATGTTTCATTAGCAATATTTAATCAAAACTAGATAATTATCTCCTTATTCTAGGCTTTGTCCTCAATGTTGTTTTAATTGGTGAGAGGAAAAATACCCCCATCTCCCTGCAAACATATACAAGGCAGCCCCTCCCCATGCCCTCCCTCTAACACACACACTCACGCACTCCGGAGGAGCACGTCACGGAGCTTGGGGAATGAGTGGCTCATTAACAAGAAGGATGTGATATTCTGAATAGAGACTGTGAGACTCCCAGCACGTCTATTTTTAGACAAGATATCTCTATGGCAGTCACCGTGGTGTTGGTTAATTGCAGCCGTGGCCCCAGATACCAATTAAGAATGAAACAAATGCTTTTAAGGTGGGGTTTTCGCTCCTCCCTACTGTAAAGGTCCTCGTGTCCGTCCTGAGTGGAGGCGGCAGGCGGGAGTGTATATATGTGTGTGTGTGTGTGTGTGTGTGTGTTTGCTCGCCGTGTTTTCCTGTATCAAGTTGGGACATGCAGGGTGCAGTCAAAGCCTCGGCCAGGCTATTTTTAAATGAGCCCCTGTGGAAAGCAAGATCTAGATTTTCTTTTCATTATGGTTGCTTTTATATCTTGGGCCGTTGGATGTCAACCAATTCATTGATTGGCTGCGAGTCTTAGAGCTTCTCAAAGGTAAGGGATGCATGTGTGCTCGAGGATGTATGTGCAGTATTTCCGCTACACCTGGCTCCTTTTTCTCCCCCCTCTCCACCGTCCTCCTGGCAGTGCTTTGCTTATCTTGTGAGTTGCTCTCCGGAGCCTGGAGATTGGTACTTGACAGCGCAGGGAGGATGACACATCTTTCTGTCATTCATGACATCCTGTTAGTTCATCCTGCAGTGCTCTCGCCATCCGTCCACCTGCCAGAAACAAACAGTCTCCCTCCACAAGCTCCTGATTTCTCTTCATGACTGTAAGGTTCAGTATCAGACCTGTCGGACCAGTTTTTAAAAACAAAATAATGACAATAATAAAACTGCAGCTGCAGCAGCGGTGTTTGTCAGAGCTGACTCAAATACATTTCCCACTCAGTGCCGTCCACGTCAGAGGTTCCCACATTATTGATAATGGTGATTTTGTTTGTGTCATAGTCAAAAAAAAAAAGATACATGAGCTCTTCAAACAAACAAAACCAGACCAGTATGTCAACACATTGGGCCTTTCTGAATTTTTCACAACTGACCCTCACATGGTTGCAGCCCAAAATGCATGATGCATGCATGCTGATTTTGGAGACCCCTTTGGACAAAAGCGGTAGTGTTTTCACTACAATAACCTCAAAATGTGTATTTAAAAAAATCATCTTGTGTAACGTACAATTCACCGCAACTTTGCCGCGGAAAACTTAAACACAGGCTTGTTTCATCTGATTTCAGGGAGAATCCAATCTGGTGTCAGTCAGAAACAACTACATAGAAACAGCCAATCTTGTTTCGAATGGTCTTGTTTGCTTGTGTAGGTCAGATGGAGGCATCACCATTAAATCGAGACTGTTTCATAACTAGTTAAAAACTCCTTGTATTAGCTGTAAAGGTCCAGTGTGTAAGATGTACAGGGGTTTATTGGCAGAATATTGCAGAAATAGAGCATAAAATTTATAGGAATGTTTTCATTAATGTATATTCACCTGAAAATAAGAGTCATTTGTTTTCGTTACCTTAAAATTAGCTCTTTATGTCTAAAGAGGGCAGAAGTCCTCGTCCATGTTGTTCTACAGAGGACGCCTTGTTGAAACATTATGTTTATTAAGTAGCCCAGAACAGACAAACCAAACACTGGCTCTAGAGAGGGCCTTTTGCGTTTTTTTGTGAGTTTCCTCTATATGCTTGGAAGGGGAGGGTGAGCTGAGCTGTATTCACTTGGTTGCAATCTACTTTCTAGCCACTAGATGCCACTAGATCCTGCACACTGTTCCTTTAAGTTTAATTTTATGGAAATGCATCATGTCTACTATAAAGTTTAAAAACTATAGGGAAGGTTTGAGGCATTAACACTGACAACAACACAATGATTCTCTCACGCTCTGCTCAAGAAATAAACTGAACCATTTAACACACCAATAAAAAAACAGCTCATAAATAATAGCAGGACTTGTGAGGATGTAGTGACATTTATTTGTGTAATCTTATCTTTTGTAAAAAGCGGTCTCTCTCTGATGCTCAGCACAGCTTTTGTGCATCGCTGCCAACAAATAAGAATCTAAGCCAGACCTCACATAGGAACAGAATGATTACAGTTTGCAAACAATTTGAAAACACTGATGATGACACGGCGCCAATATCAGTTTAATAAAAAAAAACAGTTTGTGATTATTCCAAGCTATTGGCTCCCTTTTTGGCTTGCAGAGAAAGAGTAGTGGGTGTAAATAAGAGGAAAGGCTTACATGAAGCATTATTGATCAAGAATAAGCTAACTTTGTTGAAAATGCTCTTTGACTAACCATCTTCTTCTTCTGTCTCCCCCCTCCTCTCCTCTTGTTTCCTTGTTTCTCCTCTCCCCCCACAGTTCCACCAGGTTAGAAGAGTGATGACCATCCTGTTCCTTACTATGGTTATTTCATACTTCAGTTGCATGAGAGCTGCGCCCCTGAGAGACGCCCCGGGCATGCGGGGCCATCGGACGGAAGGCTACTTGGGCGCCGCTGCGACGGCCGCACGAGGCCACGGGACTCCACAGAGCGGCGGCGGGCCAGGCCAGCGCGGGGAACTGCCCTCACTCACAGACACGTTTGAGCAGGTGATAGAGGAGCTGCTGGAGGTGGAGGGCGAGGCGGCGCAGCTGGGACAGGGGGCTGATAAGAGCCAGGGAGGTGGGGGCCCGTCCTCCGTGGTCACCACAGAGACCAAGGATGTCGACCTGTACGACTCGCGGGTGATGATCAGCAACCAAGTGCCTTTGGAGCCGCCGTTGCTCTTTCTTCTGGAGGAATACAAAAACTATCTGGATGCCGCGAACATGTCCATGAGGGTGCGGCGACACTCCGATCCCTCGCGGCGTGGAGAGCTCAGTGTGTGTGACAGTATTAGCCAGTGGGTGACAGCTGTGGATAAAAAGACGGCAATAGACATGTCTGGGCAGACAGTTACCGTCATGGAAAAGGTCCCTGTCCCCAATGGCCAACTGAAGCAATACTTTTATGAGACCAAATGCAACCCCATGGGGTACACAAAGGAGGGCTGCAGAGGAATAGACAAGCGGCATTATAATTCCCAATGCAGGACAACCCAGTCCTACGTGCGAGCGCTTACCATGGATAGCAAAAAGAAGATCGGCTGGCGGTTTATAAGGATAGACACTTCATGTGTATGCACATTGACCATTAAAAGAGGGAGATAGTGTATAAAATGTATAGATTTTATTGAAGAGTTTAAAAAAGAGAATAAAGAGAAAATATCTATTTGTATATATACATAACAGGGTAAATTATTCCGTCAAATGAAAATTTTATGGACTGCATGTAAAAAAAGATGAAGTTTATACAGTAAAAGTGATACTACAGTCTATTTATTGAACATATTCATGACCTTGTAAACAATTAAAAAAAATCTGATCAGTCATTTGCGCCCAGTTTAAATTACTATATCACATTCCTCAAGACATTGTGATTTGTTTACGTTGCCAAGAATTAGAAAATGAAGGAAAAAAAACAGGCAAGGAATGAGAGAGGACAGTTCCATCTTCAAAAGCTTGCATGCTGCTTCAATTGTGAAACGAGAAAAATTCTCCACTTAACAAAAAAGGATATGATGCTGACCAAAAAAACATTCCGTTTACATATTCAGCAGAAAACAATTTTCCTCTCAAGTAATTTATCTGTTTACTGTTCTAAACTTCTCAAGGTAATGTTGGAATTACATACTATGTCAAGGTGCTGTTGTCAAAGCTTTGCTGTTTATTTTTTTATCCCCACCAGAGGACAAGATATATATATATAAAAAAATATATATAAATATATATATATATATAAAATTTATTCATTGACATGTTTCTGGGTTAATATTATTCATTTTGTATGTTGTGAAGTTGTTTGCAATATTAAACTGAAATATTTGAAGAAATAAAAATGACTATAGGCAACTGAAAAACAAAATCAATGTCGATAAAGTTTCAACAGTGCATTTCCAGGCAGGATAAACTTTATTAGGAAGGAAGGCAGGCACACACATACACACACACATGCATTTGCACGAAAATGACCAAATTAATATCTTGAACGACCAGGATACTTCAAGAAAATTATGTATTTTCCCTAGCAAAGGAGTCAAACCATTGGGTAATATCCAAGGACAGCGATATTATGGGTGGAGAAGATGTATATTCTGCTGCGTTTGGTGCGGAAAAAGTGGGAAAATGCTCCAGCTATTACTGGAACACAGACTTTACTTTATGTCCTTTGATACTTGGGCATTTATACACAAGTGTTCAGATATTTACTCAATTATTACTCCAGCCACACACAATATTTCCCAACTCCACATCACAAAAAAAGCACCTACACATGCAAGAGTAGACTAGTACAAGTAGGCCATGGTTGCACATGAAGCATGCCTGAGTTTGACAGTGATGGATTCACCCACGCATATATTTGTCTACATTACAAATATGTACACATTTTCTTTTTAGTGCATGGTAATCCCACCTTTAAATCTTTCTTTGCTTTATGAACACTCACTGGGATGAGAAGGAGAAGGTAACTGGTTTGGTATCTGGGTGAAAAGACTTCTGCAGCTTCACATCAACATTGCCTCCAGGGGTTGTTGCATAGTGACAATCCCTCTCTTGCCAAGTCTAGATGCCACAGTTTAAGGTCGTAGGAGGATAGCAATAAAAATGTGTTCAGCTTCTCGTCTTATTATAATGAAACACTGACAAATTTACATATAATATGACACATTTCAAAGAGAGAAGACACAAAGCTTCATCAAAAGCTTCAGTGTTGTCTCATATTTGTATTACATGTGATCCCAACCACCTCATTTGACATCTTCTTCATCAACCTGAAGGTAAGTGTGTGACCTCTGAAGAGAACCGGGAGCTGCCATTTTGAGATTTGTGGAAAACAAACTGCTGAAAAAAGAAAACTCTGTCATGAAACAGAGGAAAGATGCCTCACTTTCTTCTCTATTTCTCTTGGATCTTCCAGAGGAGGCTGATGAAGATGCTGTAAGTTGCTTTTCTTATACGAAAGCTGAGAACAAACAGAGAATCTCTATACTGGCACCATGTGACAAAGATGACAAACACGCAGTAGTGTCTGTCATGAATCTCCAACAAGAAGTAGTCAGGTTTCTTTACATTGCCATACAAACCAAGAATTAATATTACCCTAACTTATTTTATTATCTTATGTTCTTCAAAGAAAATCCACCTTAAGATAGAGCTGGAATTCCATAGTAATATTGAATGAACTTGTCTGAGCACTAACATCCTCAGCACACAGGATAATGAATCAAACCTACTGCAGTGTATTTTAGACAAGGTATTCTAAGGTGCTCCATTCATCATGGGCAGAAGCTTCAGGCTATTTTTGTTTAGCAAAGCTTAAGTAACAGAAAACTGACATACACCAATCAGACAGTTATTAAAGTACAAAGTGGCTCTGAAATCACCACTTGTCTTTGAGCCAGGGTGAATTCCATGTTAACTTTTGTGATCATAAATCATGCATGTGAAAAGATCTTACAGTATTTCTTTCACCCAGAGGTGTGGCTAAAGCTTAAAGGCAAAAATAAGAATAAATAAAGCGTCTCCAACATGCAAATCTGTTGTCCTCTGGTCACGCCCTCTTCAGTGATGTCACAGCAGGTGTATTTCATCAGCTGTCAAAGGCAGACACTTTGCATGTCATTACCAGCTGGGGTGTGGTCAGAAGTGAATCATGCTGGCTTGAAAGTTCCAGCCCACAGAGAACAGTGCAGCAGCAGCAGCAGTAGTGTGCATGCACACTTACCCATGTATTGGAGTCTCTAGATGTGCTGCAGCTCTTCACCAGTAGAGGGCAGCAGAGAGAGCATTCCTCCCAGGTGTCAGCAAAAAGCCAAAGAAGCTTCTGGCTGTCTGGTCCTTCCTTGTCACAAATACACAGGACATTATGTAACGATTCCTTGAACTGTGAGCATCCATGTAGACGTTCAGTACAGCAGTTAAATGAATGATGCACTACCCTGCAGATGACTGCTAATTTTATTGATTAAGTGATTGATAAATAGTGATATGGGACTAAATCAACTCCAGAAAGGCACTAAAGATGTAAGAATTGAGGATAATCAATAATAAAAAATAACTGTCATTGCCCACTACACTAAGCCATGGGTGATATATTGATTTATGATATATTAAAAATAATACATTTAAAATTGATGAAGTGTTGGATAAATATTTAATTTCTTTTGGATAATTTTGAAATGTAGAATTTTTTATTTTAGTTTGAGGAAGAGGCCTTCAGTGTTGTATCACGAGCATCCATTAACTACGTGAGAGAGCCCGCTGAATTCGGTGGTTTTTCCACTTTACGAGGGTTGCGTGAACGCACCATGACACTGGCAGCTAGCCTAGCCGGCTAACTTGGCTAATCTGATTTATCGTCTCGGTTAAGCGCACGTAACGCTAGCCAGGATTACCAAATTTAGTTTTCCATATCTGGCGTTTAACGCAATATCTGTCTGACATTAAAAATCCAACCATTTGAAGAATGGCATCGCTTGGAGAGCCTGTGCGGCTGGAAAGAGGTAAAGTTAATTGGCTAGCTAGTGTTAGCTTAGAAATATTTGTTGTGATAGCTACCAGGGAAATGTTAACCTAACATTAGCTAAGATAGCGTTAGCTGGTGATTGTTTTTAACAGCATACTTTCTTGATTAGTTGGCTAACGCTGAATTAATGATGTCTTGGGGATAGCTAATGTTTATAACTTTGAGTGTTTGTCTATATTATTGATACCAACCTTGAGTAACGGTAGTTTTTACGGTTATATTCTTATACTTTGCGCACCAGCTAACAAGCTAATACCAGTGACAGCAAACAGTGATAAGTTCACCCAGCATGTTTATCAATTGTTCAACTCAAAAATTGAACCCCCATACAGTTTTTACACCGGCTTCATCACCATTAGCAGTTTGGATAAGCAGTAGGAAATATTTTCATTTAGACTTTTTCCCAGCCTCGGTTTTCCTTTCAACAAAAAACATAGATCAGCTCTTGAGGTGTTTGCTAATAGTACAATGTGGACAGTACAGAAAAATATGAGTTTTGGTACAATAAACCCTCACACATGTAATTTCAACAGCTTAAAAACAAAAAGTAAATATGTGTCTTAAAATATTTTCGCTATTGAGTATATTGAAATGTTGAAATAAGGTATAGCTAATGATTTCATTACAGTCAGCTACTGTAGCAATTAGCACATAAAGAGAACAGTGGGTCCTCATGCTAACGATTTCATTTTGACAAAATTCTCTCTAAATGCCAAGATATAAACAGAATGTCGGAAGAAAAACACTTGTTTTATCATTATAGCAGTTTCTCATGGTTGGTACTTATTTTGACAACGGTTGATAATGTTTGCCCCATCCCTTCTGTGATTGCAGAGGCAAGTACTAATTTGTAAAACGTTAAGATATTGATACTCTGGCGTCGAAATTAACTTTATGAAGGTGTTGTACATCATTTAGCTGTTGTTTCTGAACTAGAGTTGAAACGAATCTCAGACTAATTAAAGACACATTAATTGACAGCAAATTGATTTAAATTTTAGTTTTAGTAAATAATTTTACCTATTTATTAAAGGTCTAGATTAGATAAAGATTTACAGGGCTCTATTGGCAGACTGCTGCAGAAATTATATATTCATAAGTACACTTTCGTCAGTGTAAGAATCATTGGGTTTTTGTTATCTTAAAACAAGCCGTTTATGCCTACAGAGGGCATGGGTCCTCTTCCATGGAGGTCACCATGTGGACCTGCCATGTCTCTACAGACCCTAGATACAGCCTTTGATGCTTTGCACAGGTTTCT
>JAJHUR010000994.1:47911-58623 GCA_027495735.1 Lutjanus campechanus
ATTTTCATTTAGACTTTTTCCCAGCCTCGGTTTTCCTTTCAACAAAAAACATAGATCAGCTCTTGAGGTGTTTGCTAATAGTACAATGTGGACAGTACAGAAAAATATGAGTTTTGGTACAATAAACCCTCACACATGTAATTTCAACAGCTTAAAAACAAAAAGTAAATATGTGTCTTAAAATATTTTCGCTATTGAGTATATTGAAATGTTGAAATAAGGTATAGCTAATGATTTCATTACAGTCAGCTACTGTAGCAATTAGCACATAAAGAGAACAGTGGGTCCTCATGCTAACGATTTCATTTTGACAAAATTCTCTCTAAATGCCAAGATATAAACAGAATGTCGGAAGAAAAACACTTGTTTTATCATTATAGCAGTTTCTCATGGTTGGTACTTATTTTGACAACGGTTGATAATGTTTGCCCCATCCCTTCTGTGATTGCAGAGGCAAGTACTAATTTGTAAAACGTTAAGATATTGATACTCTGGCGTCGAAATTAACTTTATGAAGGTGTTGTACATCATTTAGCTGTTGTTTCTGAACTAGAGTTGAAACGAATCTCAGACTAATTAAAGACACATTAATTGACAGCAAATTGATTTAAATTTTAGTTTTAGTAAATAATTTTACCTATTTATTAAAGGTCTAGATTAGATAAAGATTTACAGGGCTCTATTGGCAGACTGCTGCAGAAATTATATATTCATAAGTACACTTTCGTCAGTGTAAGAATCATTGGGTTTTTGTTATCTTAAAACAAGCCGTTTATGCCTACAGAGGGCATGGGTCCTCTTCCATGGAGGTCACCATGTGGACCTGCCATGTCTCTACAGACCCTAGATACAGCCTTTGATGCTTTGCACAGGTTTCTGGGACACAATAGATTCTCCTACACCTTAATCCTACACACTGGTCCATTAAAGACATTAATTGACAGCAAATTTATTCCAATTTTAATGATTAGTCATAATAAATCATTTCAGACATTTATTAAGTGGTAACAAAATATTTGCTAAGCTTATTCATAGATACTGGCTTTTTTTAAATTTTATGTTTGTACAGACTGAGTACATTCAAACAGTGAACAGTCGTTGCAAATGTGAATGTCTCCATTTGCAACTATAAATGAAAACCGTGGTGGTGTATGTGCTCTTGTTGACAGATATCAACCGTGCAGTTGAACTGCTCGATAAGCTCCAGAGGACAGGGGAAGTGCCTCCCCAGAAGCTGCAGGCACTGCAGAGGGTCTTACAGAGTGAATTCTGTAACGCTGTCAGAGAAGTGAGACCATTTGTCTTTGCTATTCTTAAAACACTTAAATATCACATAGCATTAGTTAAAATTTCCCCTGTGCTTAACATCAGAGGGGAAATTTTAACTAATGCTTTGTGATATTTAAGTGTTTTGTTATGTTCACCTTTTGGAAGTGTGGACAGCTGTTTCTTGGATATGATGAAATATTATCCAACAATATCTCTTCAGGTTTATGAGCATGTGTACGAAACAGTGGACATCAACAGCAGTCCTGAAGTCAGGGCCAACGCTACAGCTAAGGTAGAACCCAGTCAAATATCATCTAATATACAAGCATATGACCTTGTCACATGTTTTCTAACCTCAACGTCAGACCATTCGTTGTTGTTTTTTTTTTAAAGGTGTTCTAGTTTAATATTGCATCTTGTGTGTTAAATGTTGTAAATGCAGCCTGTTTGCAAAGGTTTGACACCACTATGTTTATTTTAGGCCACTGTGGCTGCTTTTGCAGCAAGTGAGGGACACTCACATCCACGTGTTGTGGAACTGCCCAAGACAGAAGAAGGCCTGGGGTTTAATATAATGGGTGGTAAGGAGCAAAACTCGCCCATATACATCTCCAGGATCATCCCAGGAGGCATCGCTGACCGACATGGAGGCCTGAAGAGAGGAGACCAGCTTCTCTCTGTTAATGGGGTGGTACGTTCATTTCACAGAATCTTGACTTACTCCAGGATGTTAGATTAATTCATGAATGTCAATGTTCTTGTAAACTCAGCTTCATTATCCACCAGGTTACGACATAAAATACTTCAGAAATGAGGGCAGATTAATAGATTTAAAATTAAAATTCAATACTCTTCATTTCAAGTCGATTTGAATTATATAACCAAATACCACAAATCACAAATATGAATCCTTTCATTCTTATGTGTAGCCAACATTTCAGATCTCACATTTGTAGTGATTAACTCCCCAAAGCTCTAATGTGCTTCCTAAAGAGAGATCTGGGTTGAACTACAACTTGTAGCTTTTTCATTTTTAGTACAATCACCTCTAAGGAAGACACAGGTGTGTCCAGAAATCAGGCAACAGAGAAATATTCTCATCATCATGTTGATTCACCGTTTGTAGTAGAGGCTGACAAACAATTAACATTTGCCAGTTAAAACAGTCCCTTTGCACACTGAGCTAGAACAAAGCAGCCATCAGAAGAATTACATCTTAAAGGTACCCTGTGGAGTTTTTGGCCTCTAGTAGAATGTTTTTGTCCTTGATTTGTCAGTTAGGACACTGTGCACAAAGGGGATGCATACTTTGGCTTTACCCTATTCCGCTGAGCAAGCTTTTATTTATTTTTTTTTTCAATATTATTTATCAGGCTTTTCAATAGACCATAGTCAAACAAAGGAGCAAACTGTATATTATGTACATAGGATTCAAAGAGTTTGTCATAGTAAAGGTGTTGTAATATTACATTAAAAAAAAAATCAAAGATAGGAACGTTAACTACACAACAGGAATTAACCCTGACAAAGAAAGAAAAAAGAAAAAAGCACCACTATGTCTTGGAAAAGGAAATGAAAGAAATATACAAAGTAAAAATAAAGACATCAGTTTGTACCATATCACACTGCCTACACAAACCTCACTCTGTCAGATATGTAACTCACTATGAGGAAGTTATATTGAAGTGTCATTGAATTTTTTGAATGAGCCAGTAACTGAGAAGCAGATCTTTTCCAGTTAGATAAAATATAGAACATCTCTTATCTAGCGAGTATGAGAGGAAGGTTTCAGATTCTTCCAAAAATTCTCTCTGAAAAGGTTTTACGAGGAAGGAAATTTGTTCAATACACATTTTATTATGCTTCAGGGATACATACAATGTGTTTTGGCGAGAGAGTGATTGTAAAAATAAATTTTTCAAAAAACCTCCACAGGGTACCTGGGAGGCTCCTTCACATTAGCTACAACATTCAGCAGTTGTGATCACTGTGTGCTGTGATTAGGCTTCAATTCCAGGATCAGCCAAAAACAATCTTCCAGTTGACTTTGTTTGTTGCTCAGTTTGTTGTCTCATTAAAATGTCCAAATTACAAACTTTTATATGGTGTGTTGAAGCACGCTGCCAAAGCTGTTATAAGCTGCTTTTCTCTTTTCTTGGATATGTCGATCTCATTACTGTTTTTATTTTATATTTTTACTGTATATTTTATCGTACATTTTTTGTCCTTTATGGTATATTGGGTATGATGTATGGATGTTTGCGTGTACATGGCAGCTGCTATAACTCCCTTGCCCAAGACAAATTTCCCCCTAGGGGGACAAATAAAGTTTATTTGATTTGATTGATATAAAAAAAATGTTATATTGACTAAGACACCTATAAAATACTGAGATCATTGTTCTTTCCAAAGTTACTACATACCTTGAGCTTAACAGTTGCCCACAGTGTATCACTTTTTGGATTATAAACCTATAAAAACTGTTGACTTTACTACAGTTGTTTTGCCTCTGTGATTAAAAAGTCTTACAATACGTTTCTGTGTTTTCTAAAGAGCGTGGAAGGTGAGCACCACGAGAAAGCTGTGGAACTCCTCAAAGCAGCTCAGGGCACCGTGAAGCTGGTAGTAAGGTACACCCCCAAAGTCCTGGAGGAGATGGAGTCACGCTTTGAGAAAATGAGGTCGGCAAAGCGCCGGCAACAGAACAACTACCCCCAGTAGGATTTTACTGTGTTGATGCCCAGCTCCCATGTTTCTCCTCCTCTAGCCTTCCGGCCATTTGTTCTGGTCTCTTTCTTATCTCCCTGCCCAAAAAAAAAAGCATAACAAACATACTATGGGTTTAGTTTTTACTCACACATACTGTATAATGTGCTTCAACCCTTTTCTGTAGCATTTTTAATATTTGCCATTGTTACACTGGACACTACAACTCTAGACAAACACTAGAATGATCATGATTGTCGGTGTAGGTGGTCGCTCACACGTGTGCATTATTTTTGAATTGACGATTTGAATGCAACTTTTGAGTGCTTTGGAGACCAACTACGCGATTTCTTAGACTGGAAAGGTAGTGTTTTTAATTCTTTTATCACAGCCACTACCAAGTGCCTCAGGGCAAACACGTTTATCTCATGTACTGTGTTCACCACACTTTCTTTCTTTTTAATGGTTTTTAAGTCGAGTATTGGTAATTAAATGCTTGTGGCAGGAGTTACTACACGCTTTGCATCTGTTATTCTTAAATGTCACATTTGATTTGATATAAACACATGCTAAACATAAACCCTTTAATTGTGCAAACTAAAAAAAGATGCAGTTTTATTTATATTGCCGTCCTACAGGCATGTTTGAATGGGAAAGCTTTGGAGGAGTTTATCTCTTTAGTTAAAAAGAGATAGTTATATGTTTGTTAATAAGGGAAACCACTGACACTTTGAAAACAAAAGTGATGGATTATCTTTAAGGTTTTCTCTGGGCTTACCCCTAAAGTTTCATAATGTCATACCACGCTATAAAAAGCACAGCAGGTACTGTAAGTGATGTAATGGGGTCTCATCAACTTTTACACTAAATTCCCGCCACCACAGAGACTCACATTTTTATCAACATAATAAATCAGAGGAACATAAACCTTGCAGTCAGCATGACGAGATGAAACCTGTTCAGCTTCTGATTAATTTGTCTTGACATAAATCATGACGTTCTATATGACATGTTTTTACTTTGTCAGGTGTAATATGTAATGAGAAGTCAGTTACTTAACATTTGTCTTTGATCTTTGCTTAAAACAGCTCACTGGCATTGTTTGCATCATTCAGTTTAAGTTCAAAATAAGGGAAAATAAGACATTTGCAATATCAAGCAATTTGATCATATGAAACAATCTCATTTTATGCCTAATATGAGCTTTCATCACTATTTTGATGCTGTTAGATGTTGACATACTGTATATGGATACTGCAAATTCATCAAGACTTTACACAGTGTTTAGAGGCATATGCCCCACATCATTCATTTTTATTTTCCTGTCCATTTTATTCCGTCAATATCTTGTAAAACAAAAATTGTCTTAAATGAAACATTGACTGTATTTGAACTTTTTTTTTAACCTGGTAATAATTGGCATCTTTAAAGAACTAAAGAGAAAAGATGACAGTGGTGCTGAGATAAGATAACTATTAAGTTTTATCATACTTGTACTCCTTTCAAACACAAGGGTACAACCATACATTTCAAGAATTTAAATTTTTCTCACATGTGTCACTGCAGATTTGTTTCCATGCTTAGACATTTTTGCAATTTTTCTCTCATCATATCTATCATCTATGCTCCATTAAAGCCAACAGTTTATTGGCTCTGTATGTACTCTGTATGTAATCTGCACATCATGTTAAAATAATGATAATGATGACAACATTTTATTACTGAATACTGCCAAACAGTCAGGTTTGCTCTGACTGTTGTAAAAACAGGCTAATGACAAATAACCTCCAATATACTGTATATCTAGGCTCTCCTCCAGCGTTTACATTTACAACACTTATAAATGAAGTTTTTAAAAGTTTTCAAATGTTTGCAGAACGCATGTTTAGCTGTCAAATTGATATTCCTCGTGGTATCATGATAAAAACTATTATGATGTGGAATATCAATGCCTAAATAACCTGACTGAGAAGCCCATATGCCTACATGTCAATCAAACAAGTACACAAGTCATGATTTTCTATCAAGTACTCTAATATTCAATATAAAACAACAAAAGTGAGTATTCAGAGGGAGACGTGAAGTCGATTTTAATGTAAATGACTCATCATCCGGTCTGTCAGTGTATGCGACAACAGAATATCCCCAGTACAAATTTAATTTCAGAGATTTATTCACAAAACTCTTCTTTCCATTGTAGATGCAACATTGTGTAAATAGTATAATGTAAACTAGGCTTTAGCTGACTAAGTCACACTATCGTCCAGTCTCAGGATCAACACATCACATAAATAGACAGGAGGGTAGTAACGAAGAAGATATTTTTGATTTATCTTACTGATGTACAGTAGAAATGAGATAGATGATGGAGAAAATAAGAAACACATGGCAGTTTATGAAAACAAGAAAACTTTACTTCAGTGTAGCTTCAGTCTCTCTTATCATGACAACATGCAAGTCTTCTGCTGTTTGTTCTCTGATCTCTGAATTAATTCCTTTTTTAATGCAGTGTAGTGTTAAATGGATATCCAGTTGAGTGCCACTTTACAAATGTACATTTTTTTTGACCAAGCATCTGAAATTAGATTGCTGTTTTCCTATGTAGCTGCTTTTGTGATGTCGTTGCTACAGTGCTTTTCTTTTTTGTTATTTTTTCCACCGTCTCTTAACGTACAATAAGCTTCAGTGAGGGAAGCTGCCTATGACATAAATTGCTCCTGCAAATTGTAAATAGCCCTTTGAAAAGTATTGAAGTCCAACGATAGGAACTTTTTGGCATTCATTCAAAAACTGATCAAAATGTGCTTAACTCTTTCTCCATTTAAAAAAAAGGATAACTTAACATCACGAAATGCACTGAAATGCATCAACAAATGCAAAGTTGGGGAAAGACTGGACCAGCTGTGGATGACACGATCATATTTTCTTAATAATTAAAACTTAAGTGTCAGTTTGCTAAAGTAAAATCCAGAGCAAACAAATCAATCTTTGGCATCTCACTTTTGTCTATTACAGTTTCTACATGTGTCAAATATATGGCTGCAACTAACAGTTATTTTCATTATTGATTAATTTGGCGATCATTTCTTTGATTAATTGAAAACTGAAAAATGACCAAGGTACAGTCCTCAAATGTCTTGTTTTGTTCACAGCCAAAAGGTCAGTTTTTTGTCACAGAGGACTGAAGAAACCGTAAAATATTCACATTTGAAAAGCTGAAATCAGAGAATTTGGACTTTTTTCTAAAAAAAAAAATCAAATCTATTAATCCATAATCCAAATAATTGGAGATTAATTTAATAGTTGGCACTTTACCTGTAACAGACTAACTGTTGCAGCTCTAGTCCATTATGACCCTCCATGTCAAGCAAAAGTCTGCTGTTCCTTTAAATATCAAGTTTACTTGTGGGATTAGCTTCACTAAAGTCATCTTAACTTTTATTGAATTGTGTTACTTTAATGTTGCTTTTAATAGTGCAAGAATGCAAAACAGTTGTACTTAGTGGCTGTGCTCCTGTAATCTATTGCTCCTTAGGAAAAATGCTGAATTTTGGGACAAAGTAATAAAATAAAACACACACAGTACTGCAAAAACTGAATGCAAATCGATTATCTATGCAAGGTCATTTAAAACCTTTGGAAATAACCTGTAATGGTGCAAAATAGCTGCAGAATGTCTTTGAAAATAACCACTTTTAAGACAAAGTGGACACATGTCTGACATAATGAACAATTTTGGGGACCGCTGCACTCAGACACATTGGAGTTGCATGATGTTACGACACATTTACAATGTTTGTCTCACAATGATCACCATTAAAAGTAGCTGCAGTGAGGATTTCCATGTGAGATTAGCCTTGCGATTTAATAAATGATTGTCAGGATGCGTGTAGAGGAATAGGCTTATGTGGAAGTGTGGTTAGCAATAGACCATTCCATAGGCTACTTTGAGTGTATGTTTGTTTTTCGAGACAGATAATTTAGCAGAAGTGTTGGGCTGTACATAAGAGTTGAAAGGTCTTAATATAATGTATAGTTTGTCCCTTACTTGTGTTTTAACCAGCATTACAGCTTGCTAGATTCACTGCTTACACACATGTATAATAAAATCAGGAAAAAATGTAACGAGACTTGGTATTGATATTGCACAGTCACACTCTCCACTGAATGTCACTGACCATTGTCTTTAACTTAGTTGCGACATTTTGTGAAGTACCCTTCAACTTTCTACCCATTCTCCTTATCTATATATTGGAATGGTCAATAGAGTATTTTTTATAATACTTTTCTTTTGATATTTTTCTCAATTTTTATAAGTGATTTTTCCTAAAAAACTGATACCAGGAATGATTGGTACTTCCATTTTGACTGTGTACCAGGGCCATATCAGCAAAGCCTCTCTGAAAAGCAGCACCGATGTAGGACAGTTGTTGAGATCTCTCTACTGTACGAACTTACAGACTTTCGGAGTTAAACTGTCCTAGATCATCACTTCTTTTCTGAGATCTTTTCTTTCTAGTACCAAGACCAAATTTGCAACATTTGTGAAAACTTTGATAATGTTTTGAAATGTTTTAGTCAGTGCTCGTTTAGGATTATTACCTGTAGATTGTGTTGTGTTACTTTGTGTTCTCTTGTTTCTTACCTATTTTACTGTGTTACATTGATGTGGAATGTAAAATGTTGTGATGTAGAACATAATAATAATTGGACTGGAGGCTAAATAAACAGTGCTCAAATTTACTGTGTGAGTTTTGAAGGTCTTCTTGAACATCTTACACTCAGCATTTATTTTAGTTTCAGACTCAACAATAAACAACCACCAAAGATAGTGAATGAGTGACCCCATCCCTTCATAATCAAAACACAAAGATCATTTAAGTTTTGTTCCAAACTTGCATGTATTTATGCTGCATACTGACTGAAAAACAGTCCTCCCTCTTCATAATAATTGTCATGCCTGACATATTTATAGGGGATGTTTGATAGAAAGTCAGCATGCACACAGCACACAGAACAAGCTCTTTTTGTTGTAGAGGGAAATGTAAAAATGTTTGCTGTCAAACACAATGAACTCAGAATGAACTTGAATTCTCAACTAGCAGTTTTATTTTCTGACAAATCTGACTCACTCTCTTGTTGACGTGCACCGCAGCAGCTGCACAGATAAATGTTTTCCCTCCGTTTCAATGCTCCTCTTTCACAGTCTTGCCTTAATTGTATGAAAAACAGGAAACTACTTAAGAAATCAAAACAAGAACTCGGTGAGAGCATCACAGCCGTTTCAACATAATGGATGTGACAGGTGGACTTAAAATGAAGTACTTTTAAAATCAGGGAAAGTTCAAATTTTTCTCTTGAACCCACAATTTTTTGAATCAAAACCGTCCGCCACGAGCAAGTGGAGACATTCAAATAGCTTACTTTTTTCTGTTATACTCCCCTCTGGAAGCCAAAGACTGCATTTTTCTCATTATTTCTCGTTGAATTCCTGTGTCCTAAGACTCTCCATCTAATAGTTTATGTGCAGTTTTGTGTGTTGAATAAGTCCTGCAATGCACTTTTATTTATTATTTCCAAATGAACCCATTCATACGTTGTTTTTTTCACAGAGGACATTTTGACTCGTCATTGCAGAGGAAGCATTAATGAAGATCCGTTCCAGCAATTATTGCAACGCAGAAATGATTAATGTGATCAAATCCATCTGTTTGACAAGTCAGAGTGTTAAAAACTTCCACTGAAGTTTCACTCCACATTTTTTTTCTGGGTCTTGCGTGTCTTCAGTGTGGGAACTACAGAACAGACCTTTTTCATGGCAGCTGTATTGATATGGAATCGTAGAGTAAACACAGATGTTACCAATGATACTAATTACGGTCCTGTTAGTGTAGCAGAACCTTTCCAGTGAGCCAACATGCACAAAAGCAGCACCCTGATTCTGTTTGACCTGAATGGAGCAAAACCTTAATTAGTATCACTGGTAACACCTGTGTTTACACTGCTATTTCATGTCATAATTTCATGTTACGTGTTCATAATCCTGTTACAATAAAACATCCACTCACCAACAGATGACAAATGATACATTTACAGTTTAAAATACACACTTTTTAACATGTATCTAACATGCAGTATAACATGTACCCTGATCCTGATATAAAACTTTATAGCCCTGATAAATGCTCTTTTTGTCAATGTTAGATTGTTACATTTTTAATCAGATCTATTGATTCAAAGGGACAATTCATTCCAAAATTAAAAAAAACATTCCTTGTGGCCTGTAGTTTTATTTATGCATCTAGATTGCTTTGGTGTGAGTTGCTGAGTTTTGGAGATCAGCCATAGAGATGTCTGCTTTCTCTCCAATATAATGGAACTGGATGGCACTTGGCTTGTGATGCTCAAAGAAACAAAAAATATTTTGGAAAAACTCACCAAGAAAGTCTCTTTTCCACTGGTGTGCTATGAGGCAAGTCTGGGTGTGTCTTGGGATTCAATTATACATTATTATTGCAATATACAGTTATACAGAAATATATTTTAAATGGACTATATTTGTATGCACTCATTTCCCAATACAGAGGAAACAATTCCTTTATATACTTTCCCTCAAGGTGAACCCTAGTTTTTGCTGTTTGTGCAGTTGCCGGGTGGTGGGAATTAGAGTGTCTGTCTCAACTATTTTCGGCTCCATTACTACATTTTTTAGTTTTGTTACCCGTCAGGTTTAAATT
>JAJHUR010000995.1:9964-33714 GCA_027495735.1 Lutjanus campechanus
TAGATCTCTCTCTTTCTCACTCTGTCTTTCCCACACACACACACACACCTGTCTCTTATACACATCTTCCATTTTAATTGCTCTGCATGGATCCAAATGAGTTCCATTACTGTAAGTCAATGATGTGAGAGCTGAAATCTATGGATAAGACTACATGTGCAATTGCCTGAGAACAAGCATTTCTACTGGAACACGACTCTGTGACGCACACAATCATACACAAAGTAAACATCGTTTTAAAAGATAAAACATGTCCAAATGACTAAAAAAATGAGCCATGCTTGATTCAGTAACCAAAACACTTAACAGAAACTGGTTATTCAAAATGTAAATTCATATTCAAATTGAACTCTGCTTATCTGACCTCAATGTTAATTTGCAATCTATGGGAGCATGTTTTATTCATTATCTTTCCTGAGATGAGTGAACAAAGCCACACAATGTATTTAAAACAATCTGAACGATATTTGCACTCCTTAACCACTGAACACGTGTTTGACTATGACCACTGCACACAGTAACTTTTTACACTTTTTTATGGAATTTGCTTACATTACAAATCAAGCATGTCATTGAACAAACCAACCATTCAATCACATCCATAACTAGAAAACTGGACCCAGTAGAGTGCAGATCTCCGACAGGCAACAGACGATGAAGCACCAAATGCAATGCCACTACAATTGTCAGATGCAGCCAGCGGGGGGTTGACAAGTTTTGTGGGGTTTTGTATAGAATAGTGTAAGTTTTGATAATGAGAAAATAAGAAGGTTAAAGGGCGGGGTCTCTGTGGATGCAGGTGTGGCCACAGACTTCTGGTGAGCTGTGGTATGAGTCTATGTATTGCTTTTGTGGGGGGAAAAAATCCTGCATAGTTTGACTTTAAGATATGTAGGATAGTGTAATGGAATTTTAACTGAGCATCCTGGGTACACTTAACTGTATAAACAGAACAAACATGATTTATTTTGAACATTTTGTTTTTTATTTAGAACATCACAAGCGAACAGGCAGCTTTACAAATCTACATTTTTGGAGAAACTCATGAAAGCTGAAATTCTGAATAATTTACACTTGATGTTGCCTATTCACAGATTGGAGCCTGCATGTCCCAGTGGAAGTTGTGGCTACTCAGTAGGTTAATGTTTTGGCAGAGCTGATTAGATTGCCCCCAGTAACTGAATTTAATTCCAACAAGTAACCACTGAAATGTTCAAGTTTCAAAAAATGCCTTACTACAATGAAATGGTCACAATGGAGACTAATGTCATCACACATGAAAATAATTAACCCTTCCTAAGTATTGCACCTTTTTGCTCTGTGCTCCGATGACAGTTGAACAAGCTTAGTACCTTTCAATTATGCCATGAATCACGCAAATGATGTTTGTCAATTTAAAAGATAATTTTACAAGTCAGGAAAGTTGTTTTTTTGTCATAAAATTTTGGTATCAGATTGTAAAGAGACATAATTAGAAAGACCACACACCCAGAAGTTGTATAAGTAATGTCATGACTTTCTCCCTCCAAAAGCTAACATTAACTGCTGAACATTACAAGTGACAACGATGCTGGTGTTGATGACGTTTCTTGTGCGAGACGAGAGATGTAGTTCACACAAAACTAAACTACAACAAAACTTCCACAAAGTGGGACTTTCTAGTCTTCTAAAGTTATCTTTTAAATTGACAATATATGTATAACACATGGCACAATCTAAAGAGGAATATTTATGTATGTATGTATTTATTTATGTATTTATCTATTTTATCTTAATTTATTCAGAGTAGGTTCACTGAGAGCGATGCTCTCTTTTGCAGAGATGCCCTGATCACATTCACACCTGGAAGCTGTCCAGCTGTCCACTGGAGCAGTTGGGGTTAACAGGCTTGCTCAAGGGCACCTCAGGGGTGGAAATGAGGGAGAGGCAAGCACTGCCTCTCACTTTCCCCACCCCGATTCATCCTGCCGGTTAGGGGATTTGTCTCTTGCTGCTGACTGCCGTTCATATTTTTATCCAAAGTAAGGTCGTGTGGGGCACACTGCAAGGGATGGGACTTCTCCTCTCTATTGGGCTCATTTAATCCATAAGAGTCTCAGCTTTTCATACCCAATTTATGCAATTCCAATATAGTCTGGGTACCCCAGTATGCAGAAATGCTCAAATACACTGCATTTAGAACAGCCAAAATAATACTGCATATAAAAAGCTGCATTGGATTAGCATGTCTGTTAAGGGGAGACTCTTGGGTACCCATAAAACCCATTTTCCATTCAGATATCCTGAGGTAAGAGGTCAAGGGACCCCTTTGAAAACAGTAATGCCAGTTTTTCCCCACACAAAAATTTATCCTAACTTTAGAGCGTTATTTAGCTCCCTTCCCAGCAAGCTGGCATGATTAAGGCATCCACTGGATGTCATCTAGTCCCATATGGCACCAGTATCTTCACTCAAGTTTTAAAACTGAGCCTGCAACTGCCTATGAAAGACGGGCTGATGTAACACTCACTCACACACGACCAATCGTATGATCCCCTCCAGGCTAACATCGGCAGAAAGAAGGTCAGCCAAAACCAAGGCCTGTATTCTCTACGATCAGGACCTACAGCTAAGTGCAGAAAACATTTTAATGATACACTGACTGTGCTGTAGGATCCATATAGAGATTGTCTTCAAAGTGAAATATCAGAGGTGCACTCCTTTGGGCACAGACAAAAAAGCACGGCACCATCATTTTCTCACCCAGGCTAAACCAAAGCAACTTTGCTCCTCCACGTGCATAAACTACTCCTCAGAGTAGCTCATCCACACCTACCTGTTTTAGAGATCTGAAACACTCAAAATCCCCCGGGAGAAATACTGTTGCTAGTCTTTCTTCAATATATCTGCTGATAAGATCTTGACTGAGCAGAAGTGCAAGTCAGAAAATGCCTCTGTGGACTCCCACTGCGAAAAAATAAGTCACGTTTGATCTAAAAAAGAAGGAAACTGTAGGAATGTATTCACCCCGAATGGTTTCGAATGGTTTTACCCTGAAGGATGAGCGGATTTTGGCTGAGTTAAAAATAGAGCTTTTTCGCTCAATGTAACTTCACTTGAGAGGTGGAGGGAGGCTGAATGGATAGAGCTGGTCATGTTCCAACAGCACTTGGCTGTGAGGACACTTACTCACTATTGCGTGTATGACCTCTATACACCATATAATTTAAAATAATCATGCATAGACGATCAAACGCACAGCTCTTCCCAGGTACCCGTTACAGCGGAGACACATCACTTGTCCTAGGACACAGCTGGAGGGAGGGGAGATGCGTTGCAATTGCCTTTTCACTGTGATTATCATCAGAGCGAAATTATTATTATCATCATCAACAGAATCCTCACCTTATATAGAGAAGCAACAGCGCATCTGCTGTGTCCAATGCTAATCAGAGTGTGCCTAGGAAGAGTATTCAGGACTGAAATATTGCATTATGCCTTGAGTCAGGTGGTCTGAACTAAGAAGGGAAAAAGTCAGCAACAGCGAGTGCTTGATGAAAAAGGTTCTTACATCCCCCTGATTTTCTTTGCAGGTGTCTCATCTTTCCCAGGTTTTCTGAAGGTGTGACTCAGTGTCTTTATTGAAGAATCTTCACACACACTGCAGAGACACACTCTCAAATACATCCACCTTTATTTATATGTCTGTAAGAGGGGTATCAAATATCTGTCTAACATTAAGTGTCAGTATTGCAGGTTTTTTCTTTAGTGTGTGTGTCTTTTCTCCCCTTTTGTCCCAGTTTTTGGTTGTGTTTTCCTAATCAGAATCAAGGTCCTAAAGATAGAGGGTGTAACTTCTCTTTTCATTTTTGATCAATATTCAAATTCCTTTTATTACTTAATTATTATTTTGTAAATAAATTGTCAAGAAATGGCGAAAAATGCCCATTATTATTCCCCACAGCCAAAGGTGAAGTATTCACATGAGATAGGTGTGAAAATGTACCTCATTTGGTCTGATTAAAACAGACCGCAGTCGGTTTGCCTGTTTAGTGCAGTTCATTTGGGCTGGTGTGAAAGCTATCAGTTGGTGCGGCCCAAACAACAGAACCGAGTCCACCTGAAAAGGTGTGATTAAAGGATAAGTTCGGTTTTTTGACACCTGGACCTTATTGTCAGGATTAAATACCCTTGTAGACACACCCAGACAATTTTGGTGGAGCTCGGAGCCGTTTTCGAGCAATTTAGATCCATCCGACGGCGTTTTTTCTCATGCCATAGTAGCGGACGGGGCCAGAAATCGAAGCCCCTAAACTAGACATTATCTGCTGCGAAACTCGCTCTAACTACAAAGTAAAGACATCATACCCAAGTTATTTACTTATAAAGCAAACACTCAGAAAATATACCCTTTTTGCATTTGTATGGGCTACTTACTCTATCGAAAGTTGGCCGCTTGGTCCTGCTGGCTTCGGCTGCGTCTGCCAGTTGACTCTCGGGACATGAAAAAAAGTCTCTACCACAGTTTGTCATGGCAGAAAAATCTTCGAGTGTAGTGAGACACGTATTTTGGGGGGCACCAATACGTGTTTCCTCTGGTCTCAAGTCCCACTCTGAGCAGCAAAGGTACTCCTAAGTAGCTCAGTTTGTGTCAGTGGACGTTTAGCTCAGTTGGTAAAGTGTCCGCTCCATGAGTAGAAGTTGTTATCTTTATGTGCTGGTTCGACTCCCGTCTCCGGCTTTTTGCTGCGTGTCATCCTCTCTCTCTGATATGTTTCTTGTCTACTCTTTGGCTGTCCTGTCAACTAAAGCAAAAATTCCCCCAAAAAATAACTTTAAAAATGCTTTTCTTAAAAATGATTTTGAAGTTATTTTGGGGGCATTTTTGCCGGAGGTGGGAGTCGAACCAGCAGCCGCATAAAATTAACGATTTCTGCTTATAGAGCATGCACTTTACCAACTGAGCTAAACGTCCACTGACACAAAATGTTGTTTATAATTCCATATATCCTGTCCAGCCTGTCTTTCTGTGTGCAGGGAACCAGGATCGATTGATCAATCTATCAATCTATCAATCTATCTATCTATCCATCTATCTATCTATAACACTGGCCATTCATTTATAAAATGTAGGTGAAATGAGCGAGTTTCGCAGCAGATAATGTCTAATTTAGGGGCTTCGATTTCTGGCCCCGTCCGCTACTATGGCATGAGAAAAAACGCCGTCGGATGGATCTAAGTTGCTCGAAAATGGCTCCGAGCTCCACCAAAATTGTCTGGGTGAGTCTACGAGCGTATTTAATCCTGACAATAAGGTCCAGGTGTCAAAAAACCGAACTTATCCTTTAATTCGTGAAAGCAAATGAACCAACCACAAGATTTTATGATAAGCAGATGTGATTTTAGCATGGTCTCAAAAGCTAAACTGCTAATAAAACTATGAAATCTGTTCAGGAGGCGATAGTATAATTCATCTGGATAAGACACATATAGCCAAGGACAACCTGGTGGCTCAGTTGGTAGAGCGTCAGTCCCACATGCTGAGGCTGTGAGTCCTCTGCAGCAGCTGTGGGTTTGACTGCTGCATGTGGCCCTTTGCTGCACCCAATGCCCCCACTATCTCTCCCCATTTCCTGTCATACTTTCATCTGTCCTATCTATATAAAGGCATAAATGCTCCATATATATATGTACAGCCATGTATGAAATTCATAGTACAGTAACAGGTATGCGCTGTCCCCCTCACTCTCTTTCTCTCTCTCTCTCTCTCTGAATGAAGGAAAAGAAAAATCCAGGCGCTTTCTGGTTATTCTTTTCTTCTCTTCACAAATTTTCTGCCTAGTCAATATAAAAAGATATACAGTAGGGCTGGCAGACACAGCGTGCTGTCTCGACACACATATAAGCCACAGTGAATCAGCAAGGTGGCCGGCACACTACCATAGGCTACAACATGCCTCCTTTTAGTCTGTTGGTCATTATTCATAACATGCAGCAATTTTTCTATTTCTTTTCATTTATTACACAAAGAAATATATAATGTATATAACATGTTCATTAGTGACCTTAAGAGGCGCTGGAAACCAAATTTTGTTTTGAGTATGTTTAGCTAGGCTGAGGTTACTTTATTGTCTCCCAAAGGAGAAAAGTGTCCAAATTAAAGGAGCTGTTGAATCAAAATCATACATCACAATAAAAAACACATTAAATAAGGACATGTGCAAACATTAGCTGGAGATAAAACAACAAAGCAATTTAGTCACAACTCCTAGATAAGCTAATCAGCTGCTGCCTATAGCCTTATATTTAATGGACAGATATTAGTGTGGTATTGATCTTCTCATCTAACTCTTGGTGAGACAGGATAAGTTCATTTTCCAAACTGTCAAACTCTTCCTTTTGAGGCAAATTTGTGATTTTGGGCAGTATAAATACAAATTACTAGACCTGTAAAAAAGTTGATGTCTGTGATAGATGACCAGATGTAGAAGAGGAAATACTGACATGAAATGTGCATGCTGTTCATGTTTGGTGGCTCTGGAGCTTGAGAAGAGTGATGTCACTTGAATATCAGCTTTAAAACACACGGTTTCCCACTTCTACCGCCCTAAAACACACACACACACAGAGCTTGAGATTTTAATCAGAGTGCAGCCCTGCTTGTGCTGACCAGGCCAGGGGTTTACTTGGCCAATGTGTGCGTGTCTAATCAAGGATGAGAGGAAGTGGTGACAGAGCGAATGTACCAATTAAGCAGGCTGATTGGGCTCTATTCCACTGTGGCAAAAACAATCTCTCCCACAACAGATTGCAATCTGACAGCACCAGATGTAATTCATTAATTATACTGATAAAAACGCCTCAACTCCATAAACCTCCATGCTGCTATTCACTTTTGTTAGTTTGGCGGTTTTATGATGAGTTATGGATTTTTCCTGCGGTTGTCTGTTTAGTGTGTGCATGTGTGTGTGCAACTGTGTCACACACACTGCTGGATTTAAAGTTTTAAAGTTATTTTGAAAATTTATAAATTTTACAGTTTTATCTGCAATGAAACTAGCAGGGTAATATCACCAGGGCTGGTACAACACCATTCCTGGAGGATAACTCCTCTGAGATGGTAAATATTTAGAGTGTCGCAGGCAGTTTAGGCCAATACATCCACCTGAACAGTCCTCAGATTGCACCTCCAATGGGAAAACTATGGGTTATAGGCTTAGAAACAGAGCCCCTGAGCAAATAATTGCGTTGTTTTTAGAGGAGTTTGTGTTTAAATGAACTTATCGCCACAGTTAAAGATTAAACTAAAAGGATTTTCAGACTGAAGTATTACCTGACAATGTTTGGTGATGTGTCCATGAAAAAAAAGGTGGTCTGAGCACTGCAGCAGCTTGAGGCCATGAGGGATAAAGAAGGATTGTTTGGATGGAGGTGAGGGTGGGTGGAGGGTTTGGGGGCTGCCTCACCTTGTCAGAAAGGTTCTTGAGTGCATCCCTCAGTCCAGGGGAAGAGTGCTCCTGGGCAGCCTGGAGCAGCTGGTCCGCTAAGCTTGTGATGAGGGGCTGGAGGAGGCTCATGGTGCTGAGAACCTCCTGAGCTTTGGCTGTGTGCTCTGGAGAGTAGTAGATACACTGGTAGGCAGTGCTGAAGCTGTGGAGGAGGAAAATAACACATCAATTCAGATTGGATGGATCAGCAGTTGCACGGTCATGGACTGGATACCGAGCTGCATCAGTCTGGAGATTACATATGAAAGTGGCAAAAATCTGATTTAAAGGACCAGTGTGTAGGATTTATGGGGCTTTTCCATTGTCACTTGAGGCCACGTCGAACCGTGCCACACTGATTTGCATTTCTGTTACCACATTTAACATGACGAGCTGTGCTGAGTTGCGCTCGAGATGGACTTCTGCATGGATTAGGGCCAAAGCCCGCCTCTAAGTGGGCTGCAGTGACATCTCACTGACTGTGGCCAACCCATGACAAACCCCTCTTTCTCCGCCGCAAACAAGCGTGTGTAGAGAGACTCTACTTGTGTGAGTAGAAGAGCAGAGAGAAAAATGTTTTTTTAAAGTCTCTATGTCAGGGGTGTCAAACTCAATTTCATCTCTTGGATTGCACCAAGAGTGGTAAACGTAAAGGAGGGGAGCTGGCCATTCTAGTCCACAACCATTGGTGTAATCCTGGTCACATTACCATCAAGGAACGTATCTGTTGCCCAGACATTGAACTGTTGGCTGTTGGCCGTATTATTTGCCATGGGAGTGATTATTGTGACTGTGTACATGCCTCCCTCTGCCAACCCGACGTCGGTGTGTGACGTCATTCACTCCGCCATAGCCTGTCTCCAGACACAACACCCAAGTGCATTCGTCGCCATCTCGGGTGACTTCAATCACGTCACCATGGCAACACTTTGTTGTTTTTACACTAGTATGTGTACCACTGCTGTATATACTGTATTTGTACATATTGCTATATATAATATGCTGTCCATATTTTTAATATTTTATTTTTATTCCTCAGAGTTTTATCTCTAGATAATATTTCTATCTTAATTTCTATATTTTATATTTCTATATGTTATATATATACATTCACTTATATTCTAGTCTTTCTTGAATGGGTGCAACTGTAACACTAACAATTTCCCCCCGGGGATCAATAAAGTATTTCTGATTCTGATTCTGATCTTGGGCCACATTAGCGTACATTACAATTGTATCTATATCACATAATTTCCTGATTAATATTGACAACAATTATGTATTAAAAAATGAAAAAGACAAAGTTGTGTCTGTGAACAAACTTTAAAACTGGTATTTTTGCAGTAAGATGATCTGCTGCTCTGTTTCACATGAAGAGTGCTGCAGTTCTGATCAGTGTGGAGGAACAGTGATGCTCCGTGTTACCTGCTCTCACAGTCACATGACGTCTCTGTGGACACCTTTTACATAAACGATTTGCAGCAGTGTTTCTCATCTGTCCTATAAAACTCCAAACTTGTTCTACACTTGCGCATTATGAAAGTTTGGTGGTGCGACACGGTACAATGCCACTTCTGTCGTTATTTTCATCGCAGTCTGCTCTGATGAAATGACGAGGAGACACAGGAGAGGGAGGAGGGGGCGCTTGTTTTGTGTGAGCGCGGCAGCAGGCGTCCACTAAGAGTGGTGCAGACAGAGACAGAACGAGAGAGAAAACGGAGGAATTTTACAGTGGCAGCTCCTTGATGCCAAAAATGAAACATATGCGCGTCCTAATGAGATGTATCAATACGTTAGTGGTGCATTGTTCTGTTTCCAATTCATGTTCAGCTTTTTACCGACACAGGCTGTCTGAACCGATGCCCTCGTATCTTACATATTAAAGTCTGATGCATCAGATACACCCCTTATGATGCATCTAGCTACTAAATGACTTCAGTATGTGTGTAAAAGGGATGCATTCTCAGACACGTAGTTATTGGACACCATATTTCTGCAATGCAGTTTAGGCTTGTATGATGCAGATTATATTTGTTGCAACTTCTCGTGGGCCACATAAAATGAGATGGTGGGCCGGATTTGAGTTTCGCACATGTGCTCTATGAGCTCAGCTCTCACTGCTTCTGTAGCCTTAAACTGAATCTCTGTGGTTTGAAGTTTAGTTTCTCTCCTGTGTCCCTGTCTGTACTTTCAAGTATCTTTATTTTACTATTTCATGTTCACTTTCAAGCATATAGGAATCGTGTTAAGTTATGATGATGATGGAAACCCAGCATAGCCTGATTTTGCTGTTTTATAGTAAAATTGTTTAAATAACAAAAAATGGGAGACTTTTATTGTGAAGAATTTACAGGAAATGAAATGCTTGCTTGCTATTTTACAGACATTCAACTTGAGCTAAGCTTGTCTTCAGTTAAAAGATGCACCTTCAAGCGGGTAGCCCTGTTGTAATGGAGATGCAAAGTCCTGCTCTGTGCTGGACTGATGTGTAGAGTCAAACAGAGTCAAGCCAAATGAACCTGGCCTCACGCTCAACTTTCAAGTGTGTAATAGGAGAACTTAAGATGGCCATGGAACTGACAAAAAGGGCCGTATCTAAAGTGAGTGTTTGGTTTGTCTGTTCTAGGTAACTGTAGGAACATGGTGGTGCAACATAGCAGATCTCCTTGAAGAGGATTTTCAGGTGATTCTAAACTAATGAAAACATGCTTATGAATATTATATTCCATTTCTGCCATATTCTGCCTATAAAGCTCCGAAATCTTCCACACTGGAAATTTAAAAAGAACTGGACCACACTTGCTTGTAATGAGATTGAAGTCATACTGGACTGAGACTCATCCCATGTTTGTTTTGATCTGTGCTGCTGGTTTTGTCTAGTTGCACTGGCCAAAACTAGCACAGTGAGAAGAGACACTATTTGATATCAAACAAGGTCCAAGCTACACTGTAGCAAACAATGGTTGACCTGCTCCATCTGGCAGAAAAATTTGGGAACAGGCAAAAGCTTTTGTAATGATGTGGATTGCATAATAATAACATAGTTACGACATAGTAACGTTATTACTTTGCATACGAAGTAACGAGTAACAGCAGGGGTTAGCATCGGGGAGGAGGGAAAGTAACATTAGAAGAAAACATGAGAAAAAGTGTGAATTTGTACATTCATTTAGTTTATAATGGAAACATAATATTACTGGTAAATATCAGGCCCACTGGCAGACTGCATTGCATAGTTAAAGCAAGGCTTCTAGGGAACCAATCTAAATGTGTATGGAGTCATTATTCTTTAGTTATTACGTTAGTTAGTTAGTTAGTTAGTTAGTTTCTTTTGTTGTCCCCTATGAAATCAACGTTTACTTCATAATGATAAGTTATGGCAAAAAGGTTACAGCAAAAAAGTTGTCTATTTCCACTTTAATTAATGTTTTTACACTTTTGCGGATATGCTGTGTGGTTAGACCATGCAAGGACTGTTACTGTAAGTAGCATTTCAAAATTCAAATTACTGATACTGAACATATCAAATATATTTTATTATTAGAAAATGATTTCTCTTGATGCCTTTGTGGAGCATGTAATGCAACATGCTTAGTTTCTTTGTGCACTTAACTGTAGCAACTCCAAACTTAGACCTACAACACCAACATTAATCCTGAGTGTCCCACTGTGAATAACAAGTGTAACCTTTCCTAACTGCTAGCGATTGCACCTAATTTACCTTGCATCACAGGTGTAAATCAGTCCCTGACAACATAGATCGAATTAACACGGTATGGCTCTAAGTGCATCTCTTATTGTTGTATAATGTCAACAGAAAAGCTTCACAACAACTCTTCTTTCATCTGATCAAAAATGTGCTGTAGAGTGGCTGATCATCACTTTACGATGTCAAATGGCTGTTAGTTGTGTTGAGATCAAGTAATGACAAACAGACAAATAATTTGTTTTTAGTGACTATAAACATTACATTATGGTGCACTCAGTTTCTGAGCTTGTTTCATTATGTGTTGCCACTTTTACCGCCTTGAAAATATACAGCTGCAACGTTTTCCAGGTACTCAGCCTGAGCTGTCAAATTGGACCTGCAGTCCAATGTCAACCCATTTTCGCTTTATGAATAATTAATCCCTTCCTCATTTCTAGGGAGCTATTTAATCTCAGACAAAAACACCTTTTGTCAGTTCCTAGATTCAGGGCAAATCACTCCAATCAAACATTCTCCTCGGGTAAAGTTCCAGTGACTTTCAATGAGTTTCCGCTGACTTCCTGCCATCAGATGTAGCGTGGAGCGAGGCAGTCATTTGCAACCCTCCCAGCTAGTTTAGAGTCAGCTCTGCAAGCCTCTATGTAGGCCAGACCCCAGAGCCAGATCCTAAGGCATAATTGACATAAGAGAGAGATAGAGATGGAGGGAAAAGCAGGGAGGGAGGGAGGGAGGGGCACATACAAAGGGCTGGCATAATACAGTATTCTCGGCAGCACTCCTAATATTTTTGCAGTGAAGGGAAGACAGTGCTTTTTTAGAAGTCACTCTGTGTGGAACGGTGCTACCTGATGTATCAATAAGTGTGAAAATTTGAAGGCCTTAAGAAATTAAGGGTGCTGTTGTAGGTACTAGCCACTAACTATGTCTTTGACTGGCTAACTTTAAATTCTTGGCCTTGTCATTACAGCTAATGAGGCCCCTGGAGAACTACCACCCACAAGCTCGCAGCTAATCAAAGGAATCGCTAAGTGAGAGAGAGACACAGGGCAAATAATGTGAATACTCAACCCGCACAGAACGCCACCGTTTCTTACTCGCAAACCGCTGTTATGCCCACTTCTGTAACCATACCTTCAAATACTGAGATTTTAGGCAGAGAGAAGACAGTAATTGAATAATCTACAACGACAAACTAAAGTCTGTAAAACCCTTTCATCCCCTGTGAGCTTGCATTCATCTTATTACATTATGCAGAACTAAAGAGAAAAAATCCTACAGGACCGCAACAATGGAGATATTCCAGAGAAGAGGCAAAGGAGAAAGTTGCTGGAAGAGGACAATTGCTCCAGCGACTGAGATTCAATAACAGCCCTGTTGACTCATAAGTACAAATCCAATCCCATTAGGGAGCCTATGCAGGCAATAATGAATGTTGGGACCTGCCACCTGATGCTAGAGGACAGAATTGATCCCCTCTAAGGCTGGCTAAGGCAAGGAACTTTAATTGCCTCATCAGCATTGCTGTCAGTCCAAACGGGTCTACCAAGACAGCAAACCATATGAAGGTAAAACAGCATGAATCTGTGGATGCAAACTTGATGAAAGGCCAAAGGGGATGTTGCACACGTGGATCAGATTGTCATTTCAAGCCTCGGGTATGCCTTCCATCCCTGATGTAATTTGGGAGTGCTGTGTGCCAAGTTTTTCAGAAGTGGTGCCAATAAAACCGGGGCTTGATGCAAAAAAACAAAACAAAATATAATCTAGACTGGGAATGGTGGCAACAGGGGATGGCTGCAACAAGCTGCAACATACCTTTTCCTTTTCGCTCGTGCTCCCATTAATCAATTAAAAGTCTTTACTGAGATACAAAACTGGACTTAAAATAAATACAAATAAAATAATCGATTTATAAATAAAAAGTGAACAAACCCCATAGTGAGAGAGAGAAGTTTAAGATAAAGGAAACAGACTATTTTCTGGCTACTGTGCTTATTCCAACCTGCTCATTGCTTGTATTTTTGTTATTTGTTGTTATTATTATTATTATTATCATCATCATCATCATCATCATCATCATCATCATCATCATCATCATCATTATTATTCCTCCAGTCAGAAACATGCTAGAGTGATGATCTGTCTTTTTTTAAACAGATGCAGTTTTGTATAAGACATACGTGTCTAAGGTAGGTACATGTTCTATGCATTAAAAAAACTCAATATCTCTTATTTAATTATTGCTAAATAAGTAAATAATATTGCAATATTATTGCAAAACAAGGCATATTTTCAGAGTACTATGCTTACTGAGACAAACAACTAAAGTTAATTTGTGAAATTTAACGTATTTATTAATATGTTACAATCTCCCAACTGTCCCCAGGGTTGGGGTCACTTGCAACATCTGACTTCCTCTTTTCAAATAAATATTGTGAGCGATATGTCATATACAATCATCTTTAAATGGTATGGGTCATTAGTAGGCAGACACAGGTTTAATATATAAAGATGTGCTTGCTCTAGTCCAAACTGTCTCTAAGTAGCGAAGAGAAATGCATAAAGTGTTGTAAAGGGCCCAGTCTTCCCTACAACTTGTGGAGCTTATAATATTTATCTTTTGTTGAATATATGTCAGAGAGGGGGTGATTAAACCCTCAGGCAAAGTCTGAGGCCATAGTCTGTGGTGTCATTGGAGTGCAGGGTATATTAATAAATAAATACAAGAGCAGAAAATCCACCCACCTGTCTTGGTCTTTTGTTGGCAGGACTTAGCCTCAAGCTGACTCGCAGCACACCTGAACTCATAAAGGCCTCCTTCTTCCCAAATCCTTTGCGTTTGATTAAAGGAGCTCACAGAGAGGAACTTGTAATTTACTGTTAGTTTGATCGCAGACCTTTTTCATGCTGAAATCTAAATGATTTTCTTTTATGTTAAACATTTTGCTCTCCTGCAGTTGCCATTTGATCAGACAAGTGTTTTTTGAGTGTTTGATATCAATAGTATTCTTTTGCCTTGTGGTGTTATATTATCTACAATAATCCCAAAGAAAGGGGAAAATCCTTTGAAAAGAAAAGAAAAGGTGAAATGGTTCTTTGTACTATATAAGTTCACAGAATGTTAGTTGATTCCTTATAACAGCAAAGAAGCAAAGTTGGGAAACCAGGAGCTGCTTTAACTGTGTACAATCTCTCTATAAGAGATATGAATGTTTATTAATATTCATGATGTGAATGTGAGTTATTTGTCCAGCACCTATGTAAAGATTTAAGTCTTCATGGTATTTATGGATATTTATATGTGTGTCTTCAGACCTGATAGACTCATTATATTATGGCTAATACATGCAGTATGGAGCTTTTCAACTGGTTTTCTTGTTTTTATCCCTCCTAAAGGCACACGCTAAAGACTAAAACTTCAATCCTGAAGGTTGTCTTTTGACTGTTTTAGTCACAGTGATGCCAGAAACTCAGGGTTCAGAAGTTCAATTTCACTGTGACATAAATGAAATAAAGAACAGACAAAACTCAAAAGAGTGTGCAAAAGACAGCATTATAAATAGATCTTTCAATTGTGGCCATGAATTGTATTTTATTTAAATCTCCCACTGGAGCTACAGTAGATAACAGAAGAGTCTGCACATTCCAAAACACACATATAGTGCAGTGCATGGTGTACCCGAGTTTTGTGATGTTTTTCTCTCTTGATTTGTGGTGTGTAGTGGTGCAGTGGGTAGACTACGCTCTTAATTTATACCCCCAATTTTTTTTAAGTGGCCCATCCAGCGAGGGATGAACACCTGTGTTATAAACAGTGACATGTAAGACTACTCTTCCATATTACAGGGACAGTTCACCCCAAAATTTCTGGCCTGTAGTGCTGTTTATCCATCTAGATTGTTTTGGTGTTTTGTTTTTCAAAAGTATTTTTTGGTGCTTTGAGGACCACAAGCTGAGTGTCATCTAGCTCCATTATATTAGAGAGAAGGCAGACATTAAGCCAAAACTTGGCAATTCACATCAAAACAATTTACATGGACAAACAGCACTACAAATGGGATGAAGATATGTATTTTTGAGTGAGAACTGTCCCTTTAAGGTTATAAATGGGCCAGTAGTATTTGCACATTGTCACTTAACTTCAGCTGCTTGGATTATTAAATTAACATTAGCCACAGACTAAAGGCTGAGGGCCAGCTTGTAAACATTACTGGACCTACAAAGGCATAATGCATGGATATAAGACATATTCAAGGTGAGCCAAACATGGTGATTCAGTCATAGATTAGTTTATTTATCAGGCAATATGTTTTATTCTTAGGATGGTGAAGCAGAGGTATGACCTGTCCTACGCTGCCTCTGATTGGCTTACCCTGATATTCTTAGCCCAATCCTAACCAATCATCACTTCTCATATTGCACCTACCTAACTAACCAACCCAACCTAACCCAACCAACGAACACCATCCGTGTTAAAAGAAACTGACTTGCATCTGACTGGGGAATTTGGAAGTAGGTACCTGCACCACACCACTTCTTATAAACCGCTCTAAAATCACACAAAACACTTTCATTCATGTTTTACTTGTCTGTTTTACTGTCATTACATAAATATTAGCCCAGACACATCTAATTGCACAGAAAAAATATAGTTAGGCTTGAGCAAAGTTTAATATCACAATCTCTCAAGCAAAACGAAGTGAAGGCCATCGCTTTTCGCTGATTAATTTTCTATAAAGCCGTATGAAGGTGTCAGGTTTGTTTTTCATGTGAATCTCGAAATTTATGTGACACACTTTGTCAAACTTTAATTTGATGCGCTAGATTGACACAGCTTCCCAGTGCAGAGCGGTGCACAGTGGGGACCTCAAGACACATGCAGTAAAGGCTGACCTGTGGTGAACAGCATGGTGTGGAACAGTAGAGCACAATCATCAATGGCCCTGCAGTTTCACTTGTTAAATGTAAGAACAGTGTGACTGGAAAATGTGACACATCCAGTTTCATTACATTATTTTTTAGTTCACATCAACATGTAAAAGGCTTAATAAAATTGGGTTTGTTCCCTGTTTGGCAGTAGAGACACAATTGGTTCATGCAAGCTAATCAAATGTAATTATTCCCTATTCCAAATGAAACTGCGCAGTGCAACAGGAAACAATGCAGAAAGTTGGATATTCCATATATTCAGAAATAAGAGTCAATTCATCTGGCCTCAGAGACACATTTGGGCTACACTCTATTTGCACTTGCAACTCCTCCTGTGAAAGAATATTAGTTCCCTCTTAGGAGAAGCTCCTCCAGACTCCATTACATGACGTCAGTACGTCACTGTGGGGAGAGCAGTGCTTTTAGAAGGAATTGCTGTCAGAGCCCAACACACTCACTGATAATGTATGATAATGGATTCCTCCTAATCCCACCTCATTTCCATGTGCACCCTCGGTACGCCACGCGCCTCCAGCCATGAAAATATTGAAGGTGTGCTGCCACTCCCTCTGCACAACATGCACAGTGCCCTTTGACTCATGAAATTATCGCTCTTCATCTTCTTATAATTCAAACAAGCAGCACTGAATCTGCAGGAAAAAAAAGTCCCATCCACATGCTCAAACATTTGTGGTGCAACGCTAACTAATAGATTACTAAACCCAGCACCATTGTCCAGAATGAACCTCCTCCTTGGTTTTCCTAAATGATCAATAGGAATTGGTTATAATAGTAAGAAGAGACAGAAAACCGCTGGACCCAGCGGCCTAATTAAGCAAGCATCTCCAGCGTATGGCTAATTAATAGTGGAGAGGAAATTAATGAAGAGCTTGTGGCCTGCTGCTGACAGCCAGCAGGAGTAAAATGCAGCTACGTCAGCAGAGAGCCCTGCAGCACTCCAGGTGACTGCCAAAGCCTCCTTCGTCATTCAGACAGCACGATCAAACCACCAGGCCACTGCCACACGGCCACAGGAAAAATACAGTCTGAGACACATGCCTGGAATTTCATCATTTTATGGGAAAGGCTGCTTGGTCTTTGGTGTTGGCAATTTTTTGAGGGTACAGAGGCCAACTGTCAGGGCAGCAAGGCTATCAATTAAACCAATGACTGTAAGTGCCACTGAAACAATGAAGTTAACTTAGGGGTTAACAATGATTTTATTTGTATTTTTTTCCTAGTTCGTTGATGTTATGTACTGGGACACTGGAAGTCAGTCTATATAATGATGTCATAATAAATAATGTGTGATCTATAAGGAATTATTGCATCTAAATAATAAAAAACTTTCTCAAAATAATGAGAAAGTTTCACATTATTTTGAGAAGAAATCTCATTATTTTGGATCATCTTTTTTTCCATCTCACTGGCAGAAACAGGCTTCCATACAGAGAGCATGAACAGGCTGAAGTGCAAAGAATATACATAGAGGAGACAAGTGTATGTGAAGCGGATCTAGCTGTTTATTACTGCTAATATAGTCTCCAGTCTGCAGTGTAAACCACAGATTTGTGGAATAATATTAGGCTTCATGATCAAAGAAAGTTTATATCACGTTGGCATGTCTGCTCATATTCACACGCTCCCTTTCCTGAGCTCGTCCACGTGAGCACTTTGTCTTTCACTCTCTCTCTCTGTCATATTTAAAAAGCTCTGCATTTTTCCTGCGGTTCCTTCAAGCCCTGAAATCTATCCCACCGCTGGTTAAGTGCGCAGTGTTTCACTTGATGTTCCCCAATTTAGAATCTCAACAAAGGAAACTGGTATCTGCAAAATGCATTGACGAGAAAGAAGCAGAAGAGAAAATGGGCCACTGTGGCTGCAGGTCGGACAATTTTTTGAGGGGCATAAGGCCAAACTGGGGGGAGTGCGACAGTCATCAGGACTGTCACGAAATGCCTGCCCTGCTGCTATGAATACATGCTAAAGGATCTGATTGCAAACCAGATTCTTTTAACTGCCGTACTCCATCTGCTGCTGAATCCTCCACTGGGCACTGATCTCACATCAGTTCTCAGAGTAGCAGCCAAAGTTTTTCCTCAGTGATTTAGACACAAGCTAGAAACCCTGATCTGAGACCAGATAAGCCTCAAGGCTGCTGCCAGCGTCCCTCTCCATCAGCCACAGAACCTGGAGCAGGCTGACTCCAGAGCAGGCAAAGAACTAACAAGCTGCTGTCCATCAGCATGGAGTCGCAGCCACTGCCAACGTCTTGTCTCTGAACACACACACAGTAATCCTGGGAGGAAGTTATTTTGTTGGACAACATGCTGCTAGTCGCATTAAATCTGAACATCGGCCCCAAGAGACTCTATTAAGTGTGTGCAATGTAGTTTCAACCACTCTCCGTGTCCCAGAAATGTGTCACTCGGCAGTTCTGCTTGACCAGGAGGCTTGGTGAAATGACAGTGCTCCTCTCTGTTACGGTGGACAGAATTCAAAGACACATGTAGAGAGGAGCTGCTCTGCACAGCTTCTGCACCAACTAAGTACAGCTGACCTTACAAACAGGGTTCTGTCTAACAATGCACTGCATAACTGTGCACATGCTGCTGTTTATCTCCTAGGGCTGTGATGATAACTGCATTTCAGAATACTACCGCAGGGCCGAGCTCATTACTGTCAACGCTGCAAACTTTAATCTCATGTTATTCCACAGTACAATGCGTTTGATATCAGCACATGGATATAATACAACTATAGATCAGCACTGTCATATGACAAGTCATGAACACAGCCACTGATTGGTTGACAAGTCAGGAGCAAAGCCTCTGATTGGTCAATACTCAACCCAAGGTAGATACTGCAGTTCAAGGCTGGATTACAATGCTTGTCAAAGGCATACAAGCACACAGCAGCCGGCGTTATTAAAATACAATGCTAGCGTTAGCATTAGCTTAAAGTTAGCCTTTCCTGCTCAACCAATCAAGCCCAATCACTTTTCCAGCAGTTTGGAAAGAACAAACAGGGGTTCCAAATTTTGTGCATTTTCTTTAACTGCTAGGAATCAGTTAATTAAATGATTATTAATAATTAATGAGATAAAGCACATCTTTTTCTCATTTTCTTTTTTGTCTCATTTTAAGTTTAAGTTTCCTTATTCAATAAATGGCTCTCACAGACAAAGCAATTTCACTTGCACGCCACACACACACATGCACTGCCCTTTTGCTTTAAGGAGCTACGCTACACTTATGACACTATCCTTCAATAAAATCCAATATAGTGTAATTATTTGGGCAGTCGCGGTAAACCGGCATCCTGAGGGAATATGTTCCTTTGTGACCGCAGTCAGAAAAAATCCATACCGTCACAGCTCTAATGTCTCCTCCTCCCATACACGTGCAATAAAAACACAGACACATACATGCCATCAGTCCAGGTAAGAAAAAAATTGGCAAAGCTCAGGTTTAATGAAACCCGTGTCCAAAAAAGTGGGTTGCATCGTTATGCAGATTAGCTGAATAATTCAAAAGAGGCTGTTAATGAAAGATTAGAACACCTCAGCAAATCCACAGCTCTGTCTACAGGGTTCAATTAAAAACGGATAAAAATCCAGTGACTTTTAAAACAGCCATTTAAGTGGGACTGCATGCATTAATGAAAGATAAATGCTCTTGCCCTGTGTGTACATGTGCAGGGTTTGTGGAGGAATACTAAGTGTAGCTATTGATTAAAGTCTTTCCTGGCCCATCCTGAGAGACAAACTACATTGCATACTCTGGTCATTGCCAAGTTTGGCCAATGCAGGTTTTTAATGGATCTGGAAAGAAGCCCCCTCCCTCTCCTCTAGTGTCCAGGGAACAAAGACGAATAGCTCTTTTATTGCCCTCCTGGTAACACCTCTGTGCTCAGGTTTTCCTTTTTTTTTACCCTTCCTCAATCCTTTTCCATCTTCTCTTTGATGAATTAATATCACAATGAATAGCCAAGTCTCACATCTCGCCGATTGTTCCCTTTTTAATCAAATGTGATTACAAAAGGCTGCTTCTGAAAGGCGAGAAGACATACTGGGAGGAGTGTAATGAGTGAGTGTCTGTGTGCGCGCACAAACGTATCTTTGCTCAAATAGGCTGACTTCCTGTGCAATTAAGTGACTCAGCTGGACATGTCCACATGACTTCAGTACTTTACATTCACATGCAACAAAAAACCCTCTCATCATGTCCTTTCCGGCTAAATATTTGGTCAGATGTTTAGTGCATGCATAATAAAAAGCAAATTAAACCATGAAATAATGAATGTCCCTCATTTAAAGTAAACACGCACCTTCATTAAAATGGCCACTGCGAACACTTTGAAAAATCACAGAGAGACCGACTTTATTCTTATTTCTGACGATGACTGACAAATGACTGCATTCCAGGTCAAACATGGATAAGGCTCAGCGCAGGCCGTAGTCAGTTAGCCAGGCGGAAAATTGGAAAATTTAAGCTACAGTGAGTCATTAGCTAAGTCAAATATGAAACAAAAAGCTCTGTCTCCCTGGAGAATTCTTTCTGAAGTCTAATCTCTCATTCAAAGGAAATGATTTCACTTCAGTGGATTCTCGAAAATACGCTAACCTTATCATAGTTCATGCTAGCAGATAAAACTGACCATCTTCAGCAAAGTCACTTGTGCACTTTAGCGTAAAGAAGTCCTTTCTTTATTTTTTATTATCAGCAGAGGCCTCCAACTATTTTCCCATCAACTTATCCATTTCATACCCACACCTCACCCCTCTCCATCTTGCCTCTCTTCCCCTCTTTCTTGAGCTGCAAACTCTGTAACTAATTGGATCTGGCATGGTCTGTAATGACTTTGCACTCTATGGGGAGCTTTGGGAAAAATCACCCTTCATTTCTTCTGGCATCACTCAAGTGACCACATACTGAACTCCAGTGACATATACCTCCACCCTGCATGCAAAGGGCAAAGACAGCAAAAATTTACGGGATACTGCTGAGGCTTGAGAAAGTCATATAGATGCGTTGCCTCAGTGCACTTTCAGTCAGTATATGTACATATACATTTATCTTTGTACCTGTGAGTGTAAAATAAAATCATAGTAGCATTTTATTCAGTCAACCCTGAGTGTTTGTGCAGCTAGTGGTTTCGGTCAGTAAGGGAAACACACAAGACATATTTTTCCCATCAAGCAATCAAGCAGAGAGCTGGTTCGAAGCCACAGACTGAACTCAATCAAACACAAAACTCAACCTGAGAGGCTCCCTGTGTGTCAGTGAGAACAACTCAATATATCTAGTATGAGCAGTGGTCTGAACAAAGACAGTGTATCACTCATACTTCTTGGTACATAAGTTTATCCTAGAAGAACTCACAGTTTTTCAGCCTAAAGGGGTAGTTTGGATTACTTGAAGTGAGGTTGTATAAGGTACTTAGTCAGTGTATTACCTACACTAGATGGCGATCGATATGCCCCCATTTTGGAGAAGCAGCAGGATTACCAGAACAGAAGGTAAGCAATGCAGCTGTGGACAGGATCAGCACAAAAATGTACTGTAGCCACCTAACACATAAAGAAAATCATTTCTCTTAAGTCATTTTTAAATGTACTCTATACTTTGAATATTTTGATCGCTTTACCTTGCCGGTGGATATGCTTTTCTAACTGCAAACCATCTTAATATAAACCCAACATTGTTTTCTCCAAACCAACCGGACTCCATGGGAGAAATCAGTATGTTTGTCAATCATTGTCTTGATTTGTTTGTGTTATTGTGTGACTTCAGCATTTGAAAACATTAGTTTGGATTCACCAAAGTCACACAATTACAAACTAACCAATTTATGCAATGGTGGACCAGCAATCCCTGTGTTCTGCAAAGTAAAATGACTGTTTTTCCTTAAGGAACCTTTTTGTATTTTGCTACAACACATTTTGCTGCTGTCCACAGCAGTACATTTCTTAGCTTCCTACGCTGGGGGTGTGTCAACCACCATTTACTGAAGGCAACACACTGACTATGGATAAATACCTTAAAAAACTCCACTTTAAATAATCCAACTATCCCTTAAACTTCAAGGCTTAAAGGACTTGCTCATTATGAAATATTTAGCAGTAATACATTGATTATTACAGCACTTATTCAGCACTTACTCAACCGGCAGTCATTTGATTCAGGTGGCTGCACATCTCATATAATTTGTAGCAACAATAGTGATGAGAAATTTCCACATTCTTCAGAAAAAACTTGTTGTAACCACTTGGCCTTCAAGTGTAATCTAAGAGTGAGCACCAGCTGGCAGCTGGGAAGTTGTAGCAATATATGTGGCTCTTCAGTGACAAGTTAACATACAACTTCAGGAGGGAGAAAAAATGCCTTGCCAGGGAAAAGAACCAGTGTAGAAGAACTTCTGACTCAACAAACCTTTTTCCATCATGCCTGTTGCCACCAGTCAAATTGAGCTGTCAGAGGCAGTGGAGTTCCAGCCTATATTCAGCATTGCTTGGCTGTAAGTAACTGTATGGAGCCTGGAAAATCAAGTCCACAGGCCAGGGACAAATTTGTTTGTCACTATCAATTACGCCCCTGTTAAATTATTTTGTCAATACAAGCCTGTTTCCACCTCAGCATGTGTCCTGTATTAAATCACCCATGCTCCTTTCAAACACAGTGGTGTACCTGTTTGCAAGATGTTTTTTCACGTACCTTTTTTTCTCTGCTTCATATCTGCTAAGGAGACGCTGCAGACCGCCACACTTGAAGCCCTGGAAGTGGGCTGCAGGGGCACCAACAGTGACAATGTCATAGAATGCATCTGTAAAGAGAGAAAATAGGTTTCAAAGGATTAAAACCAAGATGCAGGGCTGGCCCATGTCAGAGAGTATAAGCAAATGTTAGGGGCGCCAACCATCCACAGGGGCGCCCCAAGTAAGTGAAGCAAAAGTAATCTAATCTTCGTGTTGGTGTGGTGGGGTGTTTATTTGTGCTGAGAACATAACTGCTATAAAACAATCAGTAAATAACATTTTGTTTCTCTGATTCACCAGCTTCCTCGCTATCAGTGGTCCATCACCTTATTCAGTCCTTGATTGCCCACTGCTGCACACTCTCTCTGTCTAATTAACAGAGCAGCATCAATGGGCAGAAGTTACATGAAGAATGAATAATCTGCACTAGTGACTGACACTGACCATGAAACATCAGGAATATATCATGTCAAAATGACTAAAGAAGAAAATCAGAGAAAAAGACAAAGATAAGAGTTACTTACCTTAAATTCATATGGGAATGTTCGAAAGAGTATTAGGTTGTTTTGAGAACCTACAAAATAAGTTTTAGAAATGAACGTTTTCCACTAAGTGTGATGCATGAAGTATCCACTGTGTGCAAGAAACCAGGCATACATTTTTATTGACATCTTAGTCAAGTTGTCCAATGTTAGTCCTGCTTGTAATAAGCTAGTTAATGAAAATGCTTGCACTTTTCCACCCTGTTTTGTAATTGATAGTTGCAAGCCTTTGCATTATTACTTATTGATTAGTCTAAGCAAACAGCATGCATCACTGATCACTTAATACACGTTTTCTGCATGAATGCCAGGTGTAATTGCTCTTGCTTTTGGTCTCTAACATGGTG
>JAJHUR010000997.1:0-18237 GCA_027495735.1 Lutjanus campechanus
TATATATATATATATATATATACATATATATATATATATGATCTATCTGTTGAGCAGTACATCTGAGATCCTGTGCCAGAGAAGATTGAGACTGACTAACTAAATGAAAATATAGGTCCCGTATAGTTTGGACTCCACTCAGTCACAGGTTTGTGAGAATCATCATACATCATACAAATATAACATTGTTCTGCCCCAGCTTTATGACTTTCGAAAAAAATATTTATGGTCAATGTTGGATAAAAGTTCATCATGTACACAGAAAATAATATCTTAAAAATGACAGATTATCTGCAAATGTTTTCACACGTTTCCACAACACCAATCACAATACTGTTCAGACAAGCAAGCATGTTGCACTAGTGCGGTCATACTGTAGCATGACCTTTTTGTGTCATGCTGGAGGTAGGCACTGCAGATTGTTCAGCAGCACTGCAATGTACACAAGATTCTGAATGACATTGGCCGAACACATTATTTTTACACCTTGCCTCCCAGGGCTTTACTTGCTTTGGCTATTTTTGTGATGGTCTCAAATAAGTTGTTATTTTAATGCAGCTGTTTACAGTGAAACTAGAATTACCACCTTGCAGCTGTATGCCTCCACCAACCAGTCAAGTTGTAGTTTACATCCAATGTATCCAGACTCATACAATATATTAGTTAAGACTTTAAAGGAATTTAATAAGAGGTTATGTGTATTTTTTGGCAAGTCATGCAAGTCATCACTGTACTTTAACAGAGGAGTACAGAGAGCATACAGGAAGCTTCAAGTGTTTATGCAGAACATTATGATGTCACAGTGAAGTTGACCTTTGACCTTTGGGATATAAAATGTCATCACCTCATCATTGTATTTTATTAGACATTTCTGTGAAATTCTGTCCTAATTAGCAAATGAAGTCTTGAATTATGGCAAAAATGTGTTTTGTGAGGTCACAGTGACCTTGACTTTTGACCATCAAATTCTAAACAGTTCCTCGTTGAGTTCAAGAGCATATTTATGCCAAATTTGTAGAAATTCCCTCCAGGTGCTCCTGAGATATCACGTTTACAAGAATGGGATGAAATGATGGATGGACAACCCAAAATCCTAATGCTTCTGTGGAGGCATTGTAAAAATTTAAATAAAAAGGTAATGAAATGCCAGTCTCTTCTGTCATGTTATAGGCATTGATTAACAGATGAGTATAATACTGTTTATGTAATGCCATCAAAGACATGCATATAGGTCTGAGCACCAGACTTTCTTTTTATTAATGAGGTTTAATGAAAGTGATAATGACCTAAGGCAAAGGCTCTCCATTCCTGTCCTTGGGATTCCCGGCGCACCACATGTAACTCATCATCCTTTATGTTTCACAAATTGTCCACATCAGTTACAATTTTGAGGACGGTCCAACAGAATGCTTATTGAATCATTTCATTCATTATGAACAAAGTAGAAGCACATTTTTCACTGAGATTACCAAAAATTACTTTGTGTTCTTAACTGGTATAACAAAACATATGGATTACATGGTTATTAAATCATGCTATTAATAAGCACTGTGTAATATCAGATACACAGTATGGTCAATAACCTTTTAACTGACCATATACAGTGCAACAATAACATATTATGTGAGTATTATTGCCAGCAGAACACACACATTTAAACACACATATGCCCGCACATACATACATATAAACTTCTCAAACCAACCACCCATGTGCAGCTTATACGAGGGCCACACATCTTTTCTCCTCTCACATGGTCGCTCATAGTGTCTGTATCGGAGCTGTTTGAGCCTGGCAGCCTCCTGTAAGTTAAAGTTAATGCAGCCGAGAACGAGGCTGCCCGAGGAGGAGCCGGAGTGCCTTCTGGCACAAGCTCTCTTATGTTTAATGGCTGATGCCGTTTGCTTACTCCTCTCATTACACTGGCTCATGTTTAGACTGTGGGCCCTGTCACTGGCTATTAGCATCTGTGGTCAAGCAGGCTGTGGATGAGAGGAAGCATCTGGCTTATCATCAAGCACATCGTAAGTCAGAAATGAGCAGTTTGTTTAGGATGGGGTAAACACAGAATGAAGGATTAACACCCCGTGTGTGCGTGGATACATGGTTAGTTGGTAGATTGATGCAACACAAAAACAAAATCATAAAAAAAAAGGAGAATAAACTAATATGTACATACAGTATAGTATTTTCACCAAGTTTTTGTATATGTTAAAGGCACTAAAGCTGGTAGATATTTCCATACATGCATAAACTATTTGGGCCCTTTTTCTAAAATTTATTTGAGAAGATAGTTGTAAATGACAGAAAATAGGAAGAGAAAGCAAAGAGCATGACATGCAGCAGAGGTCCTCAGTTAGATTCAACCCTGGAACATTGCAATAGTATACATCTCAGACCATTCTGCATATGTTAACATATTGTTATCACCAGATTTTGGCTGGGGTTTGGAACAAATCTAAATTACCCAATGGAGCTTTTTTTTTAAGATTCTTACTGATGGCTGGACAAGATAGCTTTTTATATAACAGTGATTACTTCAACAAATGCGCAAATAAAAATCTAACTGGACATAAATGAAGAGAAACACTGAGGGCAGAGAGAGGATGCACGAAACACAAACTGCAGCAGAGATTGGGGCAGTGCAGGAACTGACAAAAGAATAAACAGAAACAAAGACAGACATGAAGCAAAGGGCATTTAGTTCCGTGTCTTTCTCCTCACTGTGCCCTTTGTTTGATTGCGAGACATATTGAGAGCACATTCATAATCATGTTTTTGTCTCTTTACCTGAAAAAATATGGAAAAATAGGTTTTGGGAACCCTGCATTAAACACACAATCTGCACAGACAAACTGTTCTGCCACTAAGGGTGTCTCTCACATCAAAACAACATAGTTTGATGACATCTTTAGTAGCATGGCATTATAAGAGTTGTTTTCTACATTGTTAAACAACCACCATTAGATGAAAATCTATCTGACATGACTCAGGCACGTTACATTTGGTCACATTTGCCAACTTCCTTCCTCACAGTCTGACGGATCCAATGTATCTGACAGAGTTTTCCTGGAAGTTATAGCAACTAGTGACCAATAGGAAGGTCATGGTTACCTTGACTACTTAGTTACTATAGTTATGCATTTCTCTGGATTTGACCATTGTTGGAAACATCTGGGATAGTGTATGTACACACCTCAACAAAATATATAACATAGGTCTAGCATTTTTTTTTTGACATTTTAATGCAGAAACGTTACGTTTATAGCTTCAAGTGTTATTGCACTGATGACAAGTAGCAATCCTAAATACTGTAATGGATTACTCTGCCATAACCTGAGCCAAGGTGTTGAATTCTCAGACAAAAGCTAGTTCTAGAAAAATCAGACCTTCTACAGTTTTTTCACATTGAGAGAGGTTACAGACACCATAAAGACTTTATTATCCATCTCCTTTAGTCAGAGTCAGTACAATGGCATTAGGATGCTGTCAACCACCATATTTCTGTTTTTACAGTAGGAGTAAGGTATCCCAAAACAGCCCGAAAAATAGTCAGTCACTGAGCTAATGCAGACACAAACGTGGAGAGGCAGCACTGGAATATCACAAGGATGTCTGAGGACTCTGAAGTCCATAAAATACTCAAGGCATCCCTGTAAGATGTACCCAACATGTGAAGATACTGACCTCTTATATGGCATCCAAAAAAACAAGTTGGCCTACTTGAAAAGACACATAGGAGTTCAAATGGTATCCCTAAACATCAAAGGGAGGAAAAATGAAGAATATATATCGGCTTTGGTGCTTGTGGTCTGGTTGATTTACTTGTGCTCACATGCCTTCCCGACAAACACCACTATACGTAGCTATATGCGATGGGACGCCACGCAGTGATGCAGAGGTTTAAAGATAGACGCATGAAGAGAGGAAGGAGGGTTAAATATTAAATGTGTTGGGCGGAAAGCGAAGATTTTAGGTGCATAGTTTCAGAAGAATAAGAAAAGGAGTGAGGGGAAATGTCTGGTTATCAGACAGAAAGAGAGAGAGCAGGGGATAAAAAAGTCTAGTCCTGCAGCAGCAGTATGGGGAGCTAGAGCAATGCTGCCTGCAGCCTCCCTGAACTGAATAGCAAGTAGTTTGCGAGGGAGGGACTGAAGGAAGGGCAGCAGGAGAGAAGAGAAGCGAGGGAGGGAGAGGCTGAGAATAGGTTAGAGAGGGTGAGAAAATAAGAGAGTGGTGTGATATCTGTGAGAGCAGAACGGTGGTAAAGAGAAAAAAAGCGAGTCAATGGGGTGAGAAGAAGGTTTGAGTATCATTGATGTACTTTTGTTTCACCACAGAGCTGAAAAAATGTCAATTTATCTCACACACACACACACACACGCTTGCCTATACATGCATACACAAACATGACGTTGCTGTCTGCGGGTACTTGACGCTATGTTTTTGAAAAGAGTGAATCTTCGATATAAGTCAAACGCTGCAGATCAGCCATAACACCTGAAACAGACTACTGTAGGTCAATCCAATTCAAGGACCTGCTCTTAATACCAGGAAACATAATCCCATTTCATCATCATTTTCTCTCTCCTGCATTGCATCACTCTCCACCCCTCCGTAGTGGATCAGACCAGACAATGACATGTTAGGAATTATGGGATTTCCAAGTGCTAGACAGTGGACACAGAATAGACATTAGTGTCAACAGCGAGGGTCGAATTCTCAAGTACTTTTCACTTAAATAGATGTCTATGTCAGACCTGTCAACTATGATGTTTCATCACCCTATATGTCTGAAATAGTGTTGTTAACACTGATTATTAGCTGTGGCTATCATACCAATACAATGCCGATTTTAATACATGCCAGATTTTACGCTCTGTTCCATAAAAATAGCATAATGCTATTCGCAGTATCATACAAACCCCCCCAAAATACCTCCACTATTGAATGCAGCATAAGGTGATACAGGAGAAGAGTCAAAATTGAGCTATTCCGGTGTGATGCACACTTTAACCCTCATCCTACCAACATGTTTAGCATACAAGGACTATAGACCAGGGTTCCCATGAACACCCCGAGAACCAACTACTGTAAGAAACAACCATCATAGCAAAATGTAGCAAATCTTATTTCTTTAGTATAACATTATTATTTATGTAATTAAAGTCACGTGAAAAATTCAATTTCAATTTTAACTATGATTTTCTGACTCAGTTTATATAGTTATTTGATTAGTAACCAATTGTATCAGTTAGCCTGCACTAAAGTTTACTATGGTACAGTTACCATGGTCAAAATACATGAAATCAGAATTGTCCACCTTTTTGATTTCATAGATAATGACATTGGATATTTTAATGATATACTGACCACTGAACTGAAATGTCTGTGGTTTTCATTTCAGAAATCCGGTCACCTTACTGATAATGTGTGATACTTTAAATTAGGAGCCATGGCAAACAAAAGCTTAAAAAAATCCACCTATTAAAACTGCATAGGCAGAGTTTGAGTGCTTTTGACTGGGGTCAAAACCAGGTAAGAACCTTAACACATTGGTATTTTTAAAAAGCATTAATTAAAATAGAATAATTTTGTTCTTAATGATATGAAATCATTAAGAACAAAATGCTTGACAAATTCATGAAAAATTGGAATGACAGACTAAAGCACCTTTGAGATATGACAAAAAGTATACCTCTGAGGTCTGCAGGTACCCAGTCAATCAACAAGTACCCAGTCACATTTTATGCAATGTCATTATGAGGACATGCATAGAAACAAGCCTGATGAATGAATTGAAGCAAAATATGTTAAGTAATAAAAGTGAGTTGAGGCACAAACACAAGGGAACAAACTGACTTGTTGTGTCTCGTTGTTATCCACCTTCACACTTGCCTCAGACTCCATCCCTGCTTGCCTGCCTGATGGTCTCTTTCCACTCATGTTGGCTTGTGTCAAAATGACCCCTCTCTACGTGACCTCTTAACTAGACTGTGTAGGGCACAGGATTACAAGTCAGTGAGGTAGCTCCAGGAACCTAAAATGACTGACAAAAAAAGAGGTTTTTTTTTTTACTGATGCTGACACATTTTGGAACCACTCCATCTTTCACACACTGCCTCTCAAAAATTTGATGTAATGTGGATGTGGGAGATGTGAAAGACCATTTATCTGGACCCACAGTCAGTGATTTCAAATAGGTAACTGCACAAGCACAAAAAGGAATTGATTCAAATTACACAAAACATGTGACCAGCAAACACGTTCTCCATTGCTGGCAGGCCTTTGCTATCAGTGTGAAGGTGGTGGTTGTCAGGGATAGCAAGGGCTATGAAGAATATTATGCGTGTTTTTGTAAACCAGGATAATGATGACTCAAGCTGCTCTTCCGGGTGGGTTGCTGTGTGTAGGTAGCACTAATCAGGGATTAGGGTGGTTTGGGAAAAGGAAAAAAACATGGCCTCAAGTCTGACAGCAAAACGTAGCCAGCAGCAGATCAAATAAAAACATGCTAATGATAGCATGATAATACTAGCGTACCTATTGCCTATTGTGACTGAGCCCACCATAGAGATGTCCGCTGTGTACACAAACAACAGAGATATACTGTACGAAGCTAGACAACACCATGCTCCCTTGCTGTAATGATCCAGGGTGCAACAACTTCAAAGACTGCTGGAGCTGGCTGAACTGGTGAAATGATTATGTCTCCCACTATCCTTTCATGTGGGCTTTGTCAGTCCAGCCACACAGCAGCTCAAGCCACTGACAGAGTTGTTGCTGCTATTAGTTACGAGGAATAAGGAACAGTAAAGCCACAGAATATCTGGACATGATGTAAGTGCACTGCGTGAGGACGGATCAGGGGATAGGACTTACTGTCATGGTGGGTGTTTAGGGATTGATGTCTTTTCAAAGGACATCTATTCTCTTCCTTAAGCTGACTTATAAAATGTATTCCTACAATGGTCACAGCTGTTCGAGTCCAAGCAGTATTTTCAGGAAATGACATGTAGACATCACCCTTGAAAATATTGGCCGTCATTTATCAATCCGTCTTGGAAACCGCACAGATTCAAGCACTAGGAGAGACATATGAACCTTTCTACATCTGATTTATTAAACTGTCGCACAGCATCTAAATGAGCACTGATTTGATCACAGACTGATAAATTGATTCAGCTGTGGAAACAAGGACATGCTGCAGCAGTCCCTTATTTACATACGACAGACCCTAATTTATGTGTGTTTGGCAACTCTTGGCCTATTAAAAGGGATGCCTGGTGCAGCAAAATTTCCATACGCTATATGACAAAGAGGATGTAGCAAAAGATCTGCCATAGTTACTGATATTCACCAGAGAGATTCATCATCGGTTCTGCTCTATAATGACCCGTCAAGTGTTTCCATAGAGACTATGAACTCCATATTTTTTAAATGCAGAATTTAATTGCTGTTCATTTGCATAAGAATATATTTCAAGAGCTATATGACATTAAACCTTAATGTGCTATAAATGCACTGTTGTGTGTGCAGTTAGATGAACACAATTAGATGAACATCTGCATTGGAAAAGGAGGTGCAGGGATTGGATTAAGTGCAGCGAACCTTAAAATGATCACTGCCCGTGGCATCTTCTGACCACCCAGCCAGACCAGCCGGTACAAGTGCCGCCACAAGCTGTGTGACTGCCCCAGGAAGAGAAGGAAGTCAACAGGGATAAGAGCTCAGCTAACCCAGCTTGGACCTAAGGCTGCTCCACCACCCAGCCTACTCCTGGCTAATGTCCGTTCACAAGAAAATGGACTGGACAAAATGGGGCTCAGGCTGACCAAGATACAGGAAATCAAAGGCTGTTATACCCATAGCTTACAGAGACCTGCTCCATCAAAACACCCTGGATCAAGCCGTTGCACTTCATGGATGGAGTGTGCTCCACACTGACAGAACACAAGACTCCAGCAAGACATGAGAAGGTGAACTAAGTGTTTACATCAATGATGCACACAGTCAAAGTTGACGGACAGTGTTTACCATATGAGTTGAGTTTTTAATGTTCAGATGTCACCATCAACACTATGTTGTTGCTGCTGTTTACATCCCCCACATGCAAAAAAAAAAAAAAAAAAAAAAAAAGGTGGATCAGAGGGAAACAAAGCAAGACTAAAAAGTAACAAATGGTTTTAGAGCATACAGTAAATATTTAAGAAGTGCTGGATTATTTCACTTTATTATTAACCTGATTTATATTCCATTTTTTAAATATTAGCATTATTGTCAATGGCTTAGTCCAACACTCCTACATGTAAATAAATTAATGGTTAATTGTTTTATTTTATTATATTCTACACTGTTCTCTGTTCTATGTGTATGTAGTATGAAGGGGCTACAACTTACATTTCATTGTGCAACCCTATGCTGTATAATGACAAATAAATGACCTTGATTCTTTGATCTGCAGTCACCAACTATAGGCTAATAATAATAATAATAATTTACTTTTATTGAGAGTTGTATCTGTGGCAGTTTAAAGTGTTGCACTGGACATTATATTGTACAGGTACTTGCATCACTGTATACTTTGTCGGTATAAACATATTTGAAATTAGTGATAATGCAATGCAATGTCAAAAGACCATAAACATATCAATATGTCAAAATTACTGTATAGTACAATGGGGGATTATGTATTCAGAAAACAAAAAACAACTAGATAACAAGACCTGCAAGCAGGTTTAAATGGGGTCCAAGCAGGTTGCAGAAAAGACATTTTGAGAGCAGAGGACGAGATGCTGATAACTTGAAAGATTAAAATTATGAAACATTTTGGCAAAGCTGTTTTTGAAATAATTGCTAAAACATGATTTTACAACATTACATCAAGGTCAGTGAGTGTTATTATACATATATGCCTGACGAGTGGGGGGGAATTCACTATCTACCTGCTACAAAGTTGTTCATTTGGGGATTTTATGGTTAAAGGACGTGTCTTATCGGGACAACACAGCTCTCATTGACATCAGCTGACACAAAATATGAACTTAGTTTTGCATACCATTAATAAAGTACTGGGAGGGATGTCACAAAACTTCAAAAGGATTAAGGATTTTGATAAAACTAAGTCATAAAAGTTGACATTTTCAAAGAAGATTAATTGAGCAAAGATGCAAATAAATTAAATTATTAGAATGACAAAAAATTTTTTAGTTTAGGCTAAGCCATTTGCAAATAATTGCAAAATGTAAACTTGATTGTCATTTTTGTTGCCTAAGTATGGGTGGAATTTGCAACCCACCTGCCAATTTTGGTAAATTTTCATTTCAAGGTTTTTGCTGCACAACACTTTTAGTGGAGCAAAATAAGAAGATATTTACAGTATAGCTGCAAGCACCAGTGAATGGGCTCCAAGCAGATTGTGAGTGATGTTTGTAAGAAACAAGCATTGATTAGATACACAGCACACAGTCACACAGCAGTTGTCACATTACTGGCAAGTGGGACTTGGTCACATTGGGCTTTGAACCCTTGACCTTTGGAAGAGTCACAGAGAAGGTGATGTACAGATTGTGCCACTGGGCAGACACCTTATTACAAGTTGAGGCAATCACATCAGATGTGCACAGCTGGAACATTTTTACCTGTTTAAACGTTTAAGACTTACAAAAGTCAAAATCTTAGTGATAAAATTCTGGGAAAAAAATCACACATCATTCTGCCGGTTTCATGTGTTTTGTTAAATATTGTGGTGACGTTTCATTGAAAGAGAAAATGCTGTGCGTACAGTACAATTTATAGCAAGATATTAAATATCACTGCAGACTCACCGTGTGACCGATCTGAACACAATTTGACACACTTGATATCAACCATCTCCAGAATATCAATGTTAATTTTGGTCACATTTGAATGAAGACTTGTGGATATACAGATGTTAATTGATATTTCATATTTTGAAATATATAGAATGATGGACTTTTGAATTGACCACAGGTTGCAGTGAGGCAAACTTTTTTGTCACAATTCAGCAGACATGCTGAAGAATTTTCAGCTGTCGGTGTAACATTCTGGATTTTGTCATGACTATTTCCTGTTTTATGTTGAAGTACTGACCTCTCTTGTCATTGCAGTTTCCTGTGTTTTCTCACCCTTCATCACCACACCTGCTACCAGTTACTCACCTGCCCCTGATTATCCCTATAGTCATCCCTGTGCATATACGTATCCTCACCTGTTCCTCATACCTCCTACCAGATTGTCCTGCTTTTTTGGACCCCTGTGTCTGTTTTATTTGCCCCTTTTGGACCATTTCCCTGTGTATGCCTTTTTGGACCGTTAGTAAAGACTGTGCTTTTTACTGAACTCAAGACTGCGTTTGGATCAGCAAAGTCTGTAGATGATGCTGACTCATTTTCAGGATCATTAATACAACAGTCTAAGACAAGTTTGCAAAAATCGGTTTTTGATAAAATTGAGAAAAAGTCACAGAAGTTGACATTTTTAAAGAAGACTAATTGAGAAAAAATGCAGATGAATTAATAGATTGAAATGGTGAAAGAATTTTGAGTCTACCTTAAGCCATTTTCAAGATAACTGCAAAAATGTAAACTTGTTTTTTGCAGCACCACCTTGAGGCTGAGTGTCATTTTTTCTTGCCTGAGTAGTGGGTGGAATAGTATTTGCTGCATGAACACTTTTAGCAGAGAAAAAGAAGAAGAAAAAAGAAAGTAAGAAAGAAAGAAAGAATAATCAGAACAAAAACAATAGGGGTCCGCAGTGAGTGATGCTGCTTGGACCCCTAATGACAAACATGATAGATAAATAAATAAATAAATAAATAAATAAATAAATAAATAAATAAATAAATAGAGCCAGAAGGACATGCATTATGAAAATTCTGTGACATGTTTGCAAAACCTTGGCCATTTTATTACTACTGTGTGCTCTTCCTGGTAATAACAGTTAGGGTAGTCTGGAAGCAGCAGGAACTTGTGGGCATCACAAGGAGGGTGAAGCGTGCCCCTGGGCTGGTCAGCCTTATTTTCAATGCTGTGACAGGGTCAGGTCTCTGCTGAGGGTTATCGTCTTAATTATGCATGGCCCATCTGGTCGACAAGGCTCTGGTGCAGGTGGGCAGCTGCACCAGACAGTAGTTGATAGAAGAATGACACGATGAATAATGTCCATTCCTAGTCTCTGTTCTTAGCAATTTAAATAGAGCCTGTATTCCACCGCACTATGAAATGCCTGGTCAGTTGTGGGGTTGAAAATATAAAATTTGTCCCAGTAGTCTGACAGAACGTTGCTATCAGGGCAATTTTACAAATAATTTCCAGAGTATATTCAGTGATGGTTTTGGTATTTTATCAAGTCAAGCATGATGACATGCAGTAACTGCAGATTAAAATCATTCTCCTGAATTAAAGGCTCTTGAGCTACATATAATTTTACGAAAGCAGCACCCACAGTGCAGGAGTATACAGTTTGTCAACAGTTTCATGATAAAGGCTGATTTTGATTGGGCTGATTTCTAGGTTTGAAATTACTGGGGTAGAGAGAAACTAAATCATGCAAAAACATTTTGAAGCAGTTAGACACTAGGCAAAATACACACATATACGCTCACAAGTACAAAGACAGCAGAGAGCAAGTGAGGCTGAGAATTTTGTCTCTTGTCAGAGGATTTAGCTGCCATTGTCTGCTACCAGAGACAATGCTCTGCGTTTTAATCAAGGGTGCAGTTTTGAATCCAGTGGCCTTATGATGTGATAACAATTGGATTTTTTAAATTTTTTTTTATTTTTTACATCTACTCTGTAAGGCTTGGGGATGCATCATCATCATCATCATGTACCATCACATTGCACTGATCTGCCATATTTATTGGGGTCTAGTTATCTGTACATTGTGCCTGTGGTCAACATACAGTATGTCATGATATGGATCAGCCTGTAGGAGAGTAGATAATGCTAGCTTGCAAGAGTTCATGTGTACTAATGACTTATCTTGGCTGTAACTCCAACCAGTGGAGCTAAACAAGATGGTCAGTTTCATGTGATGGTTTCAGTAAATTTGATGTAATGAGGGACATTAACAGGTAGCATTCTGTCTCACAGCTCCAGGGATGCAGAGCAGTGAACAATCACCTTTTGATTCACACAGTTTTCACATTTTTAAGGCTTTGATTAAATCTTATGGATGTCAACTCATAGCAATGAGTCTAGTTAACATTTATAGTGCCATCTTTTTATACACGTATAATGTTAACTGCTCAGTACATTAGAAGCAAAGTGTTTTTATACGCGTGTACATGTTTGACAGTTACTTTGCTGTACTGAAACTACAACCACAGAAACAGCTAAAGCCTGCAAAATTAAGCACATAAACAACATAAGCGCATAAAACACATTTAAGAATGATGTCCTATCTATTTGATTTATTTTAAATCTGGTTGATTAAACCTGTGATTTACACTTTATTTGTCAAAAAGGTAAAAATTAATAAATATTACTAATATTAAAACTGGTACACATTCCACTTCTAAACAGCAACTCTAATATCCTCCTTTGACATACAGAACTAATTGTGAAAATTGCCAAGGACACACATTATACGCTTTGTGCAAAAACTGCCATTTTATTGCCTTTTTTGTTTGTGTTTAGTATCAGTTCATTCAAAAAAACATATTCAGATCCATCCTTAAACCACTGTATGTTAACTTTATTGTTCACCCCTGTTTCTTGCCATTCTAATAGTAATGTTACTCCACCCTTTGTCAGTTTGTCCCAGGTTGGAGATTTTGTACATTGCACTTTTTCTTCTCTACAGTCAAGTGTGATTTTCAAGCTGAAGTGAATGCAAACCAGTGTGGACGCCTCCTCAATTACTCATATTTTGAACAATGCAGCTTGTATAAAACAGTTATGCAGGCCCCTAAGAGACTGGGGAACTTGAAAGAAAATTATGCTTAAATTTACATTAAATAAAATAAAACATGTACTTTTAAATTAAAATAAAAATGTTGATAGAAATGAAATTGACTGACTGTAACTCAACTGACCTCATTAGAAAAAAAAGAACTGATTTCACAATTCTAGTACCAAAAAGTTTAATATGATTTGCAATATTAATAATTTATAAATTAAAAGACTGATACTTGGCATCCATGTATAGATACAATATTGCCACACAAAATATTGTGCTACTGTGCTATGCTGTATCAATTTTTCCCCCATCCCTGATGAATAGTGTGATCTATAAATGAAAAGCTCAAAAGACAAAACACAAGCTTATGTTGCACTGTGGCACAATGGCCCAGTGGCTGGAGTTAGGATGTCCTCCCCTTGTTCATGTAAGTTTTTTACAGGTAGCCTAGTTTCATTACACACCAACTGACAAGATGTTAGGTAACAGGAATTATCCTTTCATTACCCTTGACCATGATACTGGCCTAAGAACTGGGGCTGAGGGCCCCATGGGGATTAATAAAGTACAACTTCAACAACCCCCTTTAGTCATTATAAAAAAGTGTTATGGGGATTCCCTCTGTGACCACAAAGGACATCCCTATTTTGTGCTGCATTGTGGATGTGCAAGATATTTGTGCACCGCCCGGAGATAGAGAAAGATAGTCAGGAAGTGGCCGGTATACAGGTGTTCTACATTTGTAATAGACTTAAAATAACTTGAGTAATAAATCATTCACAAGCTCTAAAAGCTTCACATCTACTGTTTTACTGCACAGTCATTGTGCCATCCAGTTACTGACATGACAAATTGATCTGTGAGACAACTACATTAGATACTACCTAGACTGAATGCAGCTCACAGGCCAGAATTAGCTGGGGTCTAACATAGCCTTATTTTTCTTTTGGCTTTCACTTGCTATAGCGTTTATTTAGCTTTCTTTCAAAGGAATGATTTCATCTTCTTATGGGGTGTAAATATTTAATCTACACTGGGAATGGAGTATAGAACAAGGTCTGTATATCATCTGTATTGGCAAGAAATACCAAGTAAATTAACACTGAAGTACCACGCGAGTATATGCACACACGTGTGCACCCAGCCACACAAACACAAGTACACTCACATACTTGAGTGCCAGATTACAGTGTTTAACCACTAAGTGGATGTCAGTGTAATTTCATCAAGTGCTATAGAAGTTAACCTAACTACCATACCATTCAGACAGTCTTCTCCCAATGTGACCCTGATTGCTTCCTCTGCTGCCTATGACAAAGCAAAGCCCGGCATTAAAGGATAAAGCAGGCATCATTTTATCTCTACATTATTATCAACAATTCCCCACAAGAGACAAAGTCCAGAAGTTAATTTATCCTACGAAATATTACCTGTGTAGCCAGAGTCTGATTATGTTCCGTGCCACAGAACTACACTGTCACCCATTAAAACATATGAAAAAGCCATACCGTTACACTGAGTGACATATCCTTTCACTGAGATGAACACAACTAGTGTAGTTTATCCTGAAACAACTGTGACTGCATTTTCGATCTCTTGGAGTTGCTCCTCGTCGGGCAGACACCGCGCTAAGGGCACACGGTTCTGTGTTTACACTGCTCTGCTAGTTTGACGAGCCGGAAGGAATAACACTTTACTGGTACAAAAAAGTACCGTACACCTCAGGCTTTGGGGGGAAAAAAATGTCTGAAGATGTTTATTAAATGTGTTTGTGTGTATGAAGAGATGAGGAGGGATTCAGTAGTTTCTCACAATATTTGAAGAGGGACCTCATTTATAAACATTGTGTACACACTTTCTATGCAAGGGTTGGGATTCATAAAAGTAAAGGTGACATGAGAATTTGCTGGTGACTTTCGAACAGCCGAAGACTCTAATGGTGCTTTCTATCAAATGTTCACACCCTGCATCAGTTGTGACTTAATAATAAAAACCAATAGAAATAACCCAGTCTAAACAGGTTACTTTACACAAAAGGCTAGTTTGCTAAAAAGGTTTTGCCTATTTAACTTCCCTTATGAGGCCATATGTTATCATAATTACAGCTGCAATATGAAGGCCTAACAATTTCACATTAAAATGTCTTAAAAACATGAGACATATGTTATATATTTTGTTGAATTATATATTTACACCATCCCAAATGTTTCCAATGGTCAAACCAAGACAAATATGTAATTTACTCAAGGTAACTGTGCATTTCCTGCTTGCAGTTGCTAGCTAGTTGCTATAACTTCTGTGAAGGCAACGAATACATTGAACACATCAGAGTAATAAAGGAAGTCAGTGCAAGTGACTAAACAAATCTGGAATAAAACTTTATATATTGAGTCTAACTGAGTCATGTTAGATCTTCATCAGCTATGGTGGTTCTTTAATAATGAAGATAGTAACTCCCATGATCCCATCTTTTGGTATTATTTCAATGTGACAGAGACCCCTAGCAGCAGAATTTGCATATTGTGTGTTTAACTGATACAAGCTCAAGGCAATTCTAGGAAATCAGAATTCTTGTAAATGCCACAATGTCAAAAAGGGTTTACTTGACTGTAAAAGTTCATGCACACCTTTGCTTTCAGGTGCATAAGAGGAAAAATCTATAGGCTAGGCAAGAGAGGATTCCCACACACTGTCCTTTATCTTGCAATTGAATATACGACTTTGCTTAGACCTTTACCTAATGAAGGCCTAAGGACCGAAACATTACGTCTTGCATCAGAGAAGAGAGGTAAAAAGCCTTTTTACATTTTGTCTTGACATAGTAGGAGAAGCACAGGTGTTATAACATTAACAACGGCTCTGTTCAGTACAAGCGTCCCAGTAAGCCATGGCAGTGGAACAATGAACTAGCATGTGCAATACCAGGACCCTGAAATTGAAGCAGCAATATTGAATTCTGCCATCATTAATTTTATTATTTGCACCTGTGCTTTTCCCTCTGTGACATGTCAAAATGTCCTCCATGAAAAAGGCTTATGATACCGCGTAATGGTATCATAAACGGTGGCTGCTTTCCTGGTGCATCATACATCATCTGATATCTCATTGTGCAAAATGTGATTATTGTTTTTAAGACTAGAAGAGTCTATGGAAGTGCATGACATGTGATAAAAAATATTAAGTAATTATTCAGTATTAGAAAACAATCAATCTTGCTGACTGTATTTTAAATTGACAGGTCCAATGATGTGAAATGCCTGTGCAATACTGACATAGTAGCGATAATTTCATCCTCATTACTGCCTGACATCTACCAATTTGTCAAGGTAAGGAGCAAATATAAACAAGTGAGCTGAAGTCATCATAGGCCTGTAATCAAATGTCAAAACTAATTATGCATCTTGTGTCTTATTACAACATAGTTTAGAATTATGAAGGTGACATGTTGAGTTGGCTCCTTAGTGAGATCAATGAGATTTTTGTCTGAGCAAGATTTATAGAAAATGCATGGCAATTAAGACAGAGAACATTCAATCCAACATAATACGATTTCTGTCATGGAAATTTAATGTTTTGAAAAGTTCTGTTTTTGAATTTGTGGAATGGAATAAAATTATTTGTCACGTGGCCATCCTGACTGCTGTTACTGTCTTGAGTCTTCTATGCCCATGTGAGCTGAGCACCATATGGTTCAGAACACTTATATCAACAAAATCAATCAATCAATTGAGATTATTTTCAAATAATTAATAGATGCTCGGTCAATATGAACATTTCACGTCACAATTATGTTGGCCAAATGAATTGCACTTCTCAACATTATCCTTAGAGTCATCAAATTATACTATAAACACAAGGCACAAACATACTGTAATCACGTAGATCTTGTTAATATACAACATTTCTGCATTAAAATATTTAAAAAATCTAGACATCTGTTATACATTTGTAAATACAGTTGTGTACTTACGATTTTGCAAATGTGTCCAACAATGGTGAAACCCAGAGAAATCCAACAATTATTCATAGTAGCAAGGTAAGTGTGTTTCCTGCAAACTGCTTGTTGCTATACGGGAACATGGGATACGTGATATAAATTTCATCAGCAATGGTGTTTGTATAACAATGAAGACAACAACTCCAATGATCTCATGCTACTTCACAATGTCATCAAAATATGCATTTTGTTATTCTTGAGGCGGAAATTACATATTGTGTGTTCAAGAAACAAATATCTTTGGATTTAGATAGGATTTTGGAATGGCTGGAAAGATGCAGGCTCCCCCCTGTGGCATTTCAAAATATATTAGGAAATCAATATAGGACTGTAGGAGGGAAGAAGAAGGCATACTTAATTACATTTTGTTTTCACTCTGTTGTTATTTAATAGACATAGGCCCAAAGTAGACACGCATGCACAAACAGGACCTACAAACGTGCATTAATGGAGAGATGTCAGAGTGAGGAGGCTGCACACATACATACATACTGTATAGTCAGGCGCACCGAGCATTTAGGGGTTTGTTGCTTTGCTCAAGGGCATCTCAGCAGTGCCCAAGAGATGAACTGGCACCTCTCCAGCTACCAGTCCACCCTCACCCAAGCCAAGTCCAGAACCCTAACTGCTGTTACCTAGTTAAACAGCGAGTAGGTCACAGACAAGTTCTTGAAATCATGATCTGCGCTAAAATCATATATTATCCCGTCCCTACTCAGTAACAAGTATGAGACACAATGTGATATTGCAAGAAATTACTTTACCATATACCATTTTCTTTTGTTTGGTTAAAGCAGTCAGCAGTTACACTCTATTTTGTACTGAGTTCTGTCAATTAAATTGCAGATATACATATTTTGTGTATTTGTTTTTCACTCAGTCTGAAGTGCAAAATGTTGAATGTGTCGTTAGCTTCACTCCAAAGTCAAAAGGCATATTCAGGAGACCTGGGTCACCCCCAGCAGCGTACGTAATGAATTTCAGTATCATCCTGTTTTTGGACATCATGCAACTAATTACTACAATCAAGGTGAGTCATCAGTAAAGGAGAACGAAAGCTCAGGCGTACGCCACCACCTGTGGCACTGACACTTAATGAGCAGCAGGGAGGTTCTTGGCATCAGCCTTTACACCAGACCTTTTCTCTTGACATCATTTGTCAAACACTCTTCCTCTCAATATAAACAGTATTAACTACTAGAAGATCTTGCCTCTCTACGATCATTTTCTTCACGGTGATATCTGTATGAATTTATCACACAAAAAGAACAATGACGAGCACATTTACATGAAAATCAGATTCGTCAAACGACGTT